>JAODAL010022194.1:0-65303 GCA_025379985.1 Phyllomedusa bahiana | reverse complement strand
CTGCTCTTTTCTGTAATCTCAGCGGCCCGCCAAAATTACAGGAAGCGCCGAAAAAGGCGGCGATCTTAATAGATGATGCACAGATTTAACCTTAATTATACATGATCTGGAAATTTCGATCACCATAAAAAACCTTGCCGATTTCAACTTTGTCGATAAAAAAATCGCTCAACACTAATTGTAAACACGCTACAAAGCTACTATTTTGTGCGGCTCAATTCTTTGGCGCAATTTAATTCCAGGGGTTAATTAAGCGTTGTTTTGCTGGTGTGCTGACAAAAATAAACCGTCTTTTTCAACTACAAAATATATAAATTTTTAAATAGCCTAATTCACAAGCAAAGGGTAATTACAACTGAAATCTCTTGTTGTGTGGCGTAGAAAACACACAATTGTAACACGTACAAAGCTATAGTTTGTGCGGCTAAATTTTCTTTGGCCCAAATTTACATCCAGGGGTTAATTAAGCTTTGTTTTGCTGGTGTGCTGACAAAAAAAAACGTCTTTTTCAACGACAAATATATAAATTTTTCCTGTAGCCTAATTCACAAGCAAAGGTTTTAATTACAACTGTATCTTTGTTGTGTGGCTTTAGAAAAGGGACGCAATTGTAACACGCTACAAAGCTACTGTTTGTGCGGCTAAATTCTTTGGCGAAATTTTACATCCAGGGGTTAATTAAGCGCTGTTTTGGGGTTTGTGCTGACAAAAAAATCGTCTTTTTCAACGCCAAAATATATAAATTTTTCCTGTAGCCAAAATTCACAAGCAAAGGTTAATTAAACTGTATCTCTTGTTGTGTGGCGTAGAAAAACACGAGTTGTAACACGCTACAAGTTACTATTTTGTGGGTGCTCAATTTTTTGCGCAATTTTTTTACATCCGGGGGTTAATTAAGCGTTGTTTTGCTGGTGTGCTAAACAAAAGATAACCGTCTTTTTCAACGCCAAAATATATAAATTTTTCCTGTAGCCTAATTCACAAGCAAAGGTTAATTAAAAATGTATCTCTTGTTGTGTGGCGTAGAAAACACGCAATTGTAGCACGCTACAAAGCTACTATATTGTGCGGCTCAATTCTTTGGCACAATTTACATCCAGGGGTTAATTGAGCGTTGTTTTGCTGGTGTGCTGACAAAAAAAAACCGTATTTTTCAACGCCAAAGAATTTTATACATTTTTCCTGTAGCCAAATTCATGTCCGAAGGTTAATTAACCCTGTTTGTGCTTTTACTTTTTAGTAAAACAAACAGTGTTTTTAAACGACACATACAAGTAAATTTTTCCTGGCCATTTGTGTGGGTTCATTTGGAGTCAAAAACAGGGTGTATATTTATCATATACAGATATCATCATCAAACAGTGTCTGTACATTTTAGAACAAACAGTATGTCAGACAGAGAAGTCGCAGGCTCTGCACCTGCGAGTGGCAGTGGCAACAACATTCCTGGAACAGGCCCAGGTCGCAGCACAGCAAGGGGACGTCGCAGCAGGGGTCACACGGTGAGGCCAAAAACTGCCGCTGTCATCTAGGGGCCGTGTGTTGTTTCAGCAACCCAAGGGTTCTTGATTGGTTGACTGGTCATCCTCTTCCTCCCAGATGACATCTGACAATCCCAGCCAAGAGTCGGTGGGAAACCTCAGACACAACCATTAGTTTGGCATGGCCGGGAGCGGGTCAGCGGCCCTCAACTATCCTCAGCCCGCCTCTGTCCACCCGGTTCCCTCACCCAGAGATCTACTATGTGGTCTAGGCTCGGCGCCACTATATAGCGAGGATAAACAATTTGAGGAGGGCAGTCAGCAGCTACTTGGCAGCGAAGAAATGGGGCCAATATCGCCTGCTTCTTGCAGTAGGCGGCAAAGTATAGATGTGGAGAGTGGCATGGGAGGTCATGTTGTGAGAGGTCAGCCTCGGCATACCAAGACCGGTGATGAGGACAGCAGTGACGATGAAACACAAATAGATGATGATGTAGCCGACCGCAGTTGGGAGCCGGGTGAGGCAAGGGCTCATCGTCAGGAGAAAAGGGCGTCAGCTTGCGCGTCAGGCAGCAGCGCACCCAGCAAGTGGGTCGTGTGGCCGTGAGTCAGCAGGATATCAGCAGTGTGAGGGTCGGGAGCCAACCCGGCCACGGGGTAAAAAAGAAAGTAGCGGCACAAGGGGCTCAGCGAGGCAGCGGCGGCAGTAGTCACTCAGTGCGGAGCGTTGGCGGTAAAAATTCGATATCGGCGGTGTGGCAGTTCTTTGCTATGACACCGGAGGAGCCGAATATGGGTATATGTAGAATCTGTGGGCAGAAAGTGAAGCGTGGCCAGGGAGCTAACGTTGGCCCCAACGGCCCTGCGTCAAACATTGCAGCGTCACCATCCGGTGGCCTGGAAGAAACGTGGCTCAGATTTTGGTGGTCCACCCTGCCGCCGCAGAAACAGCAGCAGCAAGCGGCCAGTGGCATGCATGCCATTGCGCCAGTCAAGGCTCCACCACCTCTGCAGAAGGGAAGCTTGTTTCTCTTTGACATAAATCTCCCGGGTCCAGATGTCCTGCTCCTCGTACTCATAAACGCCGCAGTTGTTCAGCGAGGCGATTGCAAAGGACATCAGTATGCGTCCAACCATCCTAAGGTGCAGCAGCTGACCGTGCTCCTGTCCAAGTTGTTGGTACTGCAGTCTGCACCGTTCAGAGAACTAATGGCTTGTGCCGAGCCGAGATGGAGAGTTCCAAGCCGTAATTTCTTTTCCAAAAAGGCAGTACCAGCACTTCATAAATATGAGAACAGAAGGTGGGTCAGCTTATCGGTTTGTTCCAAGGTGCACGGCAGCGCGGATGTCTGGAGCTGTAACTACGGTCAGGGCCAGTACATGCCCTTTACGGCCCACTGGGTGAATGTGCTTCCAGCCCAGGCACACCAACAACTTGGACTGGAGACGCCGCTTTCTCCTCCACGTTGTCAAACTGCTGCACCTGCGCCAATTTGTCCGCCTCCCCTCCTCCACCATCACCACCATCTCAGCCTCCACAAGTAACTGCTCCATCATACCACATGTGTAGGGCACAGCGGTGCCACGCAGTTCTAAAACCTGGCTTGCCTGGCGAACGACGTCACACAGGGGAGGAACTGCTCGCGTCATGTAGCAAGAAATCGATGTGTGGCTCTCTCCGCGCCAACTGAAAATCGGAAACATGGTGACGGACAGTGGGAGGAACATGGTGTCCGCGCTGCACCGGGGAGGGACGGTCATGCGCCTGCATGACGCACGTTTTTCAATCTGGTTGTGAAAAGGGTTTCCCTGAAGTCTTCCACCGATCTTCAGAACATTCTGAAAATGGCCAGGAAACTGTGCATGCACTTTATCCATTCGTACAAAGCCAGGAACACCCTCCTCGAGTTGCAGCGGCAGAATGGCCTCCCCAACACACTCTGATATGCGATGTTTCCACCCGCTGGAATTCCAGCCTGCACATGTTGGACTGACTGTATGAACAGAGAAAGGCCATTAACGATTTTTTTGATGATCCGGCAAAACAGAAGTACTCCCTTGTGTAACTTTGATGTCAGCCAGTGGCAGCTCATGCGTGACACCTGCCGTTTGTTGAGGCCATTCGAGGAGGCGACGTTATTTGTCAGTCGCCAGGATATGGGATGAATAAAAATCATTCCACTGCTTCATGTCCTGGAAAAGATGCTGAAAAATCTGTCTGGGCAGGGGACTGGAGACGTGGCGACTACATCTCGTGGCCACATGAGTCCGGTGGGGACTGAAATGGAGGAGGAGGAGGAGGACATTTGAGCAGAAGCATTGTCTGGTGAAATGAGTGGATTTTTCTAAACCCCGGTGACAAGAGAGGAGGGCAGGAGCAGCTGGAGGAGGGGGGATGGAGATGAGGAGACGAGGCAGATGACCCCCAAGCACCGTGGCAGTATACAGTGGAAATGGAGGCAGGGAGCCCCTCGGAGTCACTTGTGCAGATGGCCGCCGCATGCTTTATTTGCCCGGCTAGTGACAGCCGAATAGTCAGCATCCGGCAGAGGGGTGACTTCTGGCTCGGCACCCGATTGGACCCTCGCGACCGGGCCAAAAGGGGAGCCTTTGTCCCAGCTATTGAGAGGGAAAGCCAAACTCAAATACTATAGGGAAATCTCCGTAATCAGTTGGCTGCTGCCTATGTGCGGCATCGTCCTCCTCTGACAGGTCTGACCGGGGGTTCCTCAGCGCTCACGTACTTTCTGCGCGGCTGCTGAGGGAAGGTGGTGGGGGAGGAGCAGTACCAGCTCCATCAGTAGTAACCTAAGTCTGGAGGGCACTGATGAGCAGCTTTTCCCTTTACCCCCCTATGAGGAGGGCAGTTGCCGCGCAGCAGCAGCAGGGCCTGGAGCAGTCCCTTTAACCAACAGGTTGTGGCCCACTTGGGGCAGCAATCTGCCACCTCAGTTAGAAGATCCGCTGGGGCTACTGGGCAGCCAAACTGGATGTGTGGCCGCAACTTGCCGAGTTTGCAGTGGAGAAGCTGTCCTGCCCGGCCAGTTGTGTGGCATCAGAGCGGGTGTTCAGTGCCTCGGGGGCCATCGTTACCCCAAGGAGAACCCCACTTGTCACGGGAAAAGTGGAGCGACTGACCTTTGTCAAGATGAATCAGGCGTGGATCGGCCAGGATTTCCACACACCAATGCCTTAGGCGTCAGTCTGGGTTCAAACTACCTGCCTCAGCCATATTCTGATGCCGCCACCCACCTGATGCCACACATCTGCTGACAGTTTCTCATCTGCTTACCACCATCTTTACCAGGGACTGGTATTGCCACCCACCTCAACACTCTGTCATTGTGCCAGTCTATACCTATGCCTTTTGCTGCCCGTTGCTGTTGCGTGACATCCACACTGTTTCATTGTGCCACTGTCTGCCTCATGCTGCTGCTGTGGCTGCTGCCATTTTCCTCCACACTGTGTCATTGTGGGCCACTGCCTGACCTCATGCTGCTGCCGCCGTGACCCCGCTCTCAGTCATTGTGCCCCTCCTGTGGCTTCCTCCTCTTTTGCCACCTCCAGAATGTCATTGTGCCACTGTCTGATCTCATGCTGCTGCTGTCGTGACCTCCACACTGTGTGATTGTGCCACTCTGTGGCCTAATACTGTTTTGCCGCCTCCAGAATGTCATTGTGCCATGCCGATCTCATGCTTTCTGCTGTCGTGACCTCCAACTGTATCATTGTGCACTTTTGTGGCCTTTAATACTGTTTAACCGCCTCCAGAAAAGTCATTGTGCCACTGCCTGATCTATACTGCTGTCGCCGTGACTCCACACTGTGTGATTGTGCCACTCTGGGCTAATACTGTTTTGCCGCCTCCAGAATGTCATTGTGCCACTGCCTGATTCATTTCTGCTGCTTTTCGTGACCTCCACACTGTATCTTGTGCCACTCTGTGGCCTAATACTGTTTTGCCGCCTCCAGAATGTCATTGTGCCCACTGCCTGACCTCATACTGCTGCCGCTGTGACCTCCCACTGTGTCATTGTGCCACTCTGTGGCCTAATACTGTTTTGCCCCCTCCAGAATGTCATTGTGCCACGCCTGATTCTACTGCTGCCGCCGTGACCTCCACACTGTGTGATTGTGCCACTCTGTGGCCTAATACTGTTTTGCCGCCTGTTTAGCCGCCTCCAGAATGTCATTGTGCCACTGCCTGATCTCATACTGCTGCCCCCCGTGATCTCCAGACTGTGGGATTTTGCCACTCTGTGGCCTAATACTGTTTTGCCGCCTCCAGAATGTCATTGTGCCACTGCCTGATCTCATGCTGCTGCTGTCGTGACCTCCACACTGTATCATTTGTGCCACTCTGTGCCTAATACTGTTTTGCCGCCTCCAGAATGTCATTGTGCCACTGCCTGACCTCATACTGCTTTCCGCCGTGACCTCCGCTCTCAGTCATTGTGCCACTCTGTGGTTCCTCGTGTTTTGCCACCTCCGAATGTCATTGTGCCACTGCCTGACCTCATGCTGCCGTGGCTGCCGCCCCTCACCTCCACACTCCCGTCATAATGTTGCCACCTGAGCTCTCAGCTTGTTTTTTTTCCGCTTTCGCTGGCATTGACTTTATTCAGGCTAAAATTCCCGCTTGAGTTTTTGGTCAGTTTTGCCCTCTTTAGTGCCCAGGGAATTTTATGTGAAGCGATTCTAAGAGCGGCGGCAGTCATCTGCGTGTAAAACTAAAACACAACATTGTATGAAGACCAAACCAAGCTCCCTCTGCATATTTAAGCATGGCACAACGTTCTACAGCACCCTGCAGGCCTGGAAATAGCTGCTTTTTAACGTGATTCGTGCCGAAGTAATTCGGACCGAATTTATTTTTGTCGGAAAATTCGGCGAAGTGACCAAATCGAATTTTTGAGAAATTCGCCCATCTCTAATTGGTACCTACTTCTAATTCTGACATAGTCAGAAGTAATGTTTCGTTGTGCACATTTTTCCCCATACACTACAAATTCATTAAGATTAAAAAATCAGATATTATTTCAAAACATAATCATAATGTTAAAATATAATTACAAAATAATAGAGGGCCTAGAACATGCTAACAGTGTCAGAGCTGTAGAGTACAGTATGGCAAGGGGCAATTACATTTACACATAATTAAGTATCAATCAGACTAAAACAAATACAAGCACAAACTAAATAAGATGTAAATTGTAATAGGTAAATTAATGTATATAGAGTGCAAGTGCAATTATCACAGTAAGATACACACAGTGCCATAGATATAATAAATAACAGCAAAATTCATATGATCCAGAATTCACTGATCTAGGCCCTTTCTGTAATAGAAGAGCCTCACTTGCCCCATCCTAAACTATTTGAAATAGTCAAATGGCATTTAAAATTGGTCTCAAAAACCCTATGTTGTTACCAAACAGAAAGCACACCGATGCATATTTCAATCCAATTTATCAGGAGATAACCTCCGGCATCTCTGTAGCAGTGGCGTTGTTAAAGGCTCATAGTGAAAAACTTCAAGACTGCACTACTGGTTCCTTAAGAATCTTGTTGCAGACTCAGCCAGGGTGCGGGTTGGTGCTTAATGGGTTAATCACTTGAGCCAATCCCTGACTGGGACGAGGGTTTTAAACCTCTTCCTGTCTGCCAGTCTCTGCTAGTAACTGCTTCTTGTGCCCTAGCTATCTGTTTTGCTCACTGTGTCGTTTCACTGGTTCTCTGGATTTTTGGCTTGTTTTCTGGTTACTCTCCCGTCTTGTCCTTTGGTTCTTTGCATACTCCTGGTTTGACATTGGCCCATCCGACTATTCAAGTGCAGGGTCGCTCTTTTCGTGGTGGTTGCCCTGCTTAGGCAGGGTAAGCCAGGGCGAGACTATGGCGCCCCTTACAGAATCATCAGCCTATATTTTTTCCCCTTCTACTACGGAACCAATGAAGGCATAAGTGGACCAGATGCATGGATCTCGCTCAAAGGGTCCAGCTACAGGAGTCTACATCACCCTGGGGTTGCCGTGTCTGTATACCCCCCTGTGGAACCCAAGCTTAACCTGCTGGACCGTTTCTCTGGAGACTGCAGTACTTTTGTGACTTTCCAAGAGAGTTGCAGGTTGTATTTCTGGCTTAGGCCTCATTCATCCATTCATCTGGATCTGAGGAGCAATGTGTGGGGTTCATCATTTCCTTGCTTCAGGGGATTCTACAAGCTTGGGCTTTCTCTTTAAATCCGTGCTCTCCCAAACTCCTGTCCGTTGATTCATTTTTTCAGGCCTTGGGACTCATATATAATGAACCAGACATCGGGTCAGTAGCCGAAACCAACCTCTTGTCTCTTTGTCAGAGTTGACGAGCAGTGGAAGACCACTGCTCCAATTTCAGACACTGGTTGGGACCCTCACAGTGGAATGATCCAGCACTTCAGTGTCTTTTTCGGCAACGTCTGTTTGAGACACTCAAAGATCTGTTGATTGGTTACCTGCAACCCAAGAGCCTGGAGGAGTTTTTGTCCCTGACTATTTGGCTTGACCATTGCCTCCGTGAGTGCCAAAGGGAACAGCTTGAGGTACCTGCTTCCCCCTCCATATCCAATGAGGCATTAGAGATTGATCAGGAACCGATGAAGCTGGGAACTACGTTCTATGGGTGATATGTATGAATGAGGCTGTGTCAGTTTTCTGGTGTACTTTGAGCCAAAAAAAATATTTGAACAGGTGCACTCCAAACTTTAGCGCGATAAGTGCCTTTGTAATGCGCCAAAGACACTGTTTAATATGCCAAAGATTAGGGGCGTTCTTGGGGCATATTGCTCTACATTCATAAAAGAGACACTTTTATGATTCTTTGACACCAAATCTAGGTGCAGAACAGTTAGAAAAGCCGATCAATTTAAAAGGGTATGTTCAACGGCGTCTTGCGCCCGTGGAACATCATTTTCTGATGTGCTCGGGGTCCATTGAACGGACCAAGAGTGCATAAAACATTAGCAGGAGTTTATCACTCCCCGGAAAAAGGGAAACACGCGCGGCGTTTACATGAGCGATCGCCGCTGATTTTTGCTTCGCCCCTTTTGAATCCGTCTTTTGGATGCGATCCAGAAATGACATGCAATTTTTGGGATCGATCCAAAGACCCCCGACAGGGGTTTCAAATAGCGTGGCGATCGTTCAGAGGGACCCAGAGACGATCAGAAACGGATGTTCACAGGACAAAAACCCCCAGTGAACTCCCTAAAGGTGGTCTGCCTAGCAGATTGCGTATTGGCACTGACAATTGTCACGGCGCGCGGCCCCGCAGCTGCCGCGGCCCGCCCCCCGGTGCGCACGGGGTCCGGCACGGGTGGGGGGGGCTGCCCGCAGCCGTGGTCCTTCTCCCCTAGGGTGAAACCCTATTCCCAGCCCCCTCCGTCTCCAGCTCTACAGCCCCCGCGCGCATAATCCCTGCTTAAGGGGCGGCGAGGCTGGTGGGATTTAAAGGGCCAGCGCCCCTTTTTAATTTGGTTAATTGTGGGCCCGCTGGTCCATTAGGGTAGAATCCCTGCATCGCTGCCAGTCTGTTGGTGTGTTTTTGGAGCGTTTAGGTGGGGTTGAGTTCAGTCTTGATTTCCCGTGTCCCCAGTCCGCCTTATTTCTGACCTTCCCGTTTGCCGCCTGCCATGGGTTTGCCCTCCTTTGACCACAAACCTTTGCCGCGCCCTGCCCTTTCTGCCTGCCCCCGACTACGCCTCCGGATTACGATTTTGACCACGCTGTCCCCCGGCCGCCTCGCAAGAAAGTACGTCAGGGGTAACGCCCTGGTAGCCTCACGCCGAAAGCAAGTCCATCCCGCTTTGCGGCGGGTTCTGGTGAAAACCGGGGGCTACTTAGACTCCATTCCCCGGCGTGGTTATTATCCCCGCTTGGTTGGCCCAGGGGGATCCACTCCTCCGTTACATACAGAGGCCATGGTTCCCCGGGGGTCCCCTGCCTGATCCCCGGGAAAATCCGCAGCTGTCGCCCAGCAGAGTCAACGCATCGACCAGCTTGCGGCCTGATGCAGAACCGGGACCGTCGCCCCACCGGCTGCCCCCTGCACCTGATCCGTTGCTCCGGCATCCTTCTCTACCTGCTTCAGCTTGGGCCCTCTCTGCATCTGCCACTCCCCTCTCGCTAGATGGAGACCCCAAAAAGTGGGGGAAAATTCGCCAGTGTCCATCCCCCTCTGGGCCCTTTCCTGGGGGGGGCGAATAAAGGGACGAGTCGCCGCTCGGATCTACCAGCTCCCCTTGGAGACCTAATCCATTTGGCCACCCGAGGGGATATTCGCTTGCCGAAAGGCAACGGAGTCCGCCTACAAGGGAACCGTCCACCACGCCGTTTCCCCGCTTGGCCCCCCACTTTCCGCGTTAAATCTTCCCCCCCCCCATGGTCTCTGAAGATGACCTATGCGCTCGAGAGAGCCCACCTGTCCCAGGAGGAACGTTCACAGCTCCCCAAAGCAGCTGGTTTCTATTGTGGGGGGTTTCGGGCCCACTTCTTTGGGGATGTCCGGTGCCCGGGGGGAAACTTCCGCACCTAGGGCTCGTAAGGAGGCAACCCTGGGGTGTCGAAGGGCCTCCCCCCCGCCCTGCCCATGCCGTTTACTTTGGTGTTCTCCAACAGCACCTTTCAGGCCACCCCCTTTTTTTGTTTTCGGGATGGGCAGGAAATTTCATAAGCCCGAATTGTGACCGGTTTCTTTCCCCCCGGTGACTCCTTTGGGAAAACCCCATTTTGTGCTTCGGTCAGTGGGAATGTTAAAGGACGCCACCCGTTTCCGTACGGCCCCCCTCTTCCCCTGAGGGGGGCCCTTCAAAAAGGAAAGTTGCCATTTCAGTCCTCCCTGGGGCCTCCTTGAAACCCTTTGGGGCCTTCTTGGCGGGGCCATACTCCGCCCTTGGATTTGGGCAAGGTGGTCATGCTTTGGGGTTCCGCGTGTCACCCCGTTGCCTGTCTGTCCCAACTCGCTCCCAGGTCGTTTCCCGAAGTCGCCAAGCCCCCTTTTCGGGTTACCTACCCCTATTGGGGACTTTGCAGTTTTTTTTTTTTTCGGAGAGGCAGGCGAAACGCTCCCTCCCCCCGGCCTTAGACTGCCCCATTGCCCCTAAACCTGGCTTTACTCCTCCAAGGCCGGGTTTATACTCTCCGTCCCGGGACAAAGGCGTGTCTGAATACATCAAGGAGAACCTCCGCAAAGGGTTTATCGTAAGTCCTCTTTCCCGGGCAGGAGCGGTTTCTTCTTCGTGGAGAAAAAAATGGGTCTCTAGGCCGCATGATATCGGGGCTTAAATAAAACACCATAAAGAATCGCTACCCTTGCCCTTGAAAACGGAACTCTTCGCCGCCGGGTGGCGCGAAAATATTCCCCAAGCTGGATCTTCGCGTGCTTATAATTTGTCCATTAGAGGGGGACGAGTGGAAAACAGCGTTTAATACGGGGGATGCCACTTTGAGTATTGGTTATGCCTTTCTTTTCTGCAACCTCCTGTGTTTCCAAAGCTTCGTCAATGAGATCTTCCGGGGACCACTCTACCTGTGTTATTGTCTACTTGGCGATACCTAATTTTTTTCCCCGGATCTCGTAACTCATCCCCACCCGTTCGCCAGGTCCTCAGCGCCTCCGTACCCATCAGTTTTTTGCCAAACCGAAAGTGTCTTTTTCGAACGCACCAGCCTGCCTTTTTGGGGTTTACTCGTCTCTGATAAGGGCCCTCCGGAGGGATCCCTCAAAATCTCCCAGTTTGCAGTGCAAAAGGTGGGCCTTCGGGCAACAACGTTTCCCAGGATTTGCCAATTTTATAACAATTTATCCCCCCATTTCTCTACGCTTGTGGCTCCCCTGGGGGCCTAACCAAAAAAAGCCAATCCCAAGTCCTGGCCCCCGGAAGCTCAAGAAGCCTTCGCCGTCTCAAATGCGTTCGTGTCTTTCCGGTTCTGTCTCGCCCGGGCCCGAACCCCCCCTTCATTCTGGAATGGGTGCCTCCCCGGTGGGTGCCGGGCTTCCTCCTGCAGAGGTCCTCCTCGGGGGAACTGCTACGTGCGGTTTTTTCTCCAAAACTTTCTCCCGGCCCGGGAAAAATTATACCATAGGGGATCGCAATTTCTGGCCTAAAAACGGCCTAGAAAAGTGGCCTCACCCCTTTGGGGGGGTCGTACCCATTGTATTTTCCTCACCACCATAAAAACCCCCTATATCTTCAGTCGGCTCAACGCCTGAATCCCCCGGGAGGTAGTGGTCCCTTTTCTTCGCCCTTTTATTCCCGCTACACTTTCGGCCCCCCGGGAAGAAAGTCAAAGCTGAGCCCCTATCTCGGCCCCCTGATACGGTGGGTCTCGACTGTCCCCCCACAACATTGTCCCCCCTGAACGCCTCGTCACGGCTGCCCCCGGGGTCTTCAACGGTGCCCCTGGGAGACGTTGTGCGCCCCCGGGTTTGCGGTTAAATTCTTAAATGGGGGGCATTCTTCCCGAACAGCTGGGCATCCAGGAATCATAATTCTTCATGGTCTCCCCTACTACTGGTGGCCCCTCTTCTTTAAGACGTAGGGGGTTTGTGCTGGCCTGCTCCTCCCGTGCCCCAAAAAAGGTTCCCCCCCCTCAAGCCCCCCGGGCCCCTTTTTCGCCTCTTCCGTGCCGGAAAAACCCTGGCCCATGTCGCCATGGACTTTTCACAGATTTCCACCTTATTGGAAAACGGTCATATGGGGGTGACCCATCGTTCTGAAAAGGCTCACTTTATCCCACTTCCCGGGTTACCTCTTGCCCCCCCGCGGCCCAACATTTTTTCCACATATTTTCCCTTTCACGGTTCCCCTTGCTTGTTGTCTCCACAGAGGATTTCCCTTTGTCGCTAAAATTTTGGCGGTCCCTGTGCTGTCAGTTGCAGATTCAGTTGGATTTTTCCCTCTGCATACCACCTAAACTAAGGGCAGGTAAAGGGTTAACCCAAATTTGGGTACCCACTTGCGGGGCCCTTTTTGTCGCTCGTCAGGATAACTGGGCCCCTCTTCTCTCCCGGGCAGAGTTTTTTTTATAACTCTTTAGAGTTGAAAACCGTGGGGCCCCCCCCTTTTTTGTTGTCTTTGGGGTTTCATCCCCGCCCACCCCCTCCCTCTAGCTACCTCGTCTTTGTCCCTGCCGTTTGGGTCCCAAGTAAGGGACATCAAAGGGTTTGGCAGCTCAACGACAGGCCCTGCTAAAGAGCTTTTCTGCCCGCACCAAGCATAGGTGACAGGTACGTAGGCCCCCGCCCCTATTTGAGCCCAGGGTTTGGTTATCTGTAAGTAGTCCGTTTTAAGGTGCCCCAGTTCAAGTTTGGGCCCCAAATCCCGGGGGCCTTTTTTTGGTGCTCCGCAGTTTAACCCCCTTCCATAAGTTGCCTGCCCCCGACTCTACTACCCGAACCCTTTTTTAGTGTCCCCCCTCAAGCCCGGGGGTGCTGAAAAGCTTCCCCGCAGACCTGTCTCGCCTTTCCTGTTGCTAGCCAGATAACCTTTGAGGGCAAGGAGGTGCTGGCGGAGAAAAAGTGAGGGGGGGAAGCGGTTCTATTTTATCGACTGGAAGGGCTTCGGCCCGGAGGGGCGTTCAGGGAACCGAGACCAAATTTTTCCCCTATCTCCCTCGCTAAATTTCAAGGGAAAGGGGGGGGTAAGGGGGGAAATGTTGGGGGGGGCCGCAGCTCCCGCGGCCGTCCCCCGGGGGCGCACGGGGTCCCGGGACGGGTGTGCGGCTGTGAGCCCTGGTCCTTTGCCCTAGGCTGGAAACCCCCCTTACCAGTCCCCCCTCCTTTTTTCCCGCTCTAACCCCGCCGGGCATAATCCCGCTTTAATTGGTTAATTTTCGGCCGCTGGTTTCCCCTTATAGGAGACTCCCTAGCACTCGCGCCAGTTGTTGGGGTGTTTTTGGGGGCGTTTAGAGTGTGTTGAGTTCATCCATTTCCCCGTGTACCAGTCCCCTGCTTACGTTTCTGACCCTTTCCTGTTTGCCGCCCCGCCCTGACCGTCCGCCTTCCTCTGACCCCCGAACCTCTGCCGCCTGCCCTGACCTTTTGCTGTCCCGCACCCTCCGGGTTACGATTTGCCCACCCCCGTACCCCGGGCCCCATCGCAAGCAAGTCACGTCAGGGGTAACGACCTGGTAGCCTCACGCCGCAGCAAGTCCCCTCCCGCTTTGGGGCGGGGGGTGAAAACGGGGGCTACTTAGACTCCCCTTCCCTGGCTGGTTTGTCACCCTTTCTTGTGGGGCCCCGCGGATCCACTCTCCGTTCAACAAAACCTGATGTATGAAAGCATAAGAAAAGGCTCATCTCCCGGTGCTTTACATTGCCCTTTAAACTTTTAGAACTTGTTGTCAGTGACAATGTTATACATGCACCTATGTCCCAGAGACGCAAAACCTTTAAAAAGACAAGGGACTCTGTTTTTTATGCGGGGGCGCGGGACCTTACCAAAAAGCCCCAAAAGGCCAGTTTCAGAAAACTCCAGTGCCTAGGCAACTCAGGGGAGGATCACTTAGGCAGTCAGGTATTTCCCAGTATGTCTCAAAAAGTAATATTGCCTGTCTGTGTTTTGTATAACAGCCAAAGTCTTTCTGGTAATTCATTTATCGGCTGTGGATCTGCAGCAAATTTCCTGAATGCACGTGTTGCTAGTGTTTTGGGTATTCTGTTACTGTCTCTTGGGACTCCTGTTAATGTGGTTGCTATAGATAGTACACCTCTCTGTGAAGGTACTATTAAGGTCTAAACTCCTCTGGTTACTTTAAAGGTAGGGGACTTTCATTCTGAGCTTATTTCCTTTTTTGTTCTTGATAGCCTACCCGCCGATATTGTTTTGGGTTTACGATGGTTACAGGCTCACAACCCTGTTATCAACTGGGAAAAAGTTGATTTTGTGAAATGGAGCCCAAAGTGTCTTGATCATTGTTTAACACTTTAATTGTCCTCTGTTTCCTCCAGTAATGCATCCGTACCTGACTTTATCCAAGATTTTTCGGATGTGTTTTCTGAGTCAGGCTGTGAAATACTTCCTCCTCCTATGCCCTATGACTGTGCCATCGACTTACTTCCGAACATTACGTTTCCTAAGGTTTGCATTTATAATCTGTCTGCACCTGAAAGAGAGGCTATGAAGGAGTATGTCAAGGATAGTCTCAGCTAGGCTCTTATCTGCTCCTCTATCTGCCCCATGGGGGCTGGCTTCTTCTTTGTTAAGAAGGATGGAGGTCTCAGACCTTGCATAGACTATCGAGAATTGAATAAAATTGCTGTTAAAATACGCATTACTTGCACTATTCAGGTACCTGTCTTTGTACTTTTGCACTTTACATTTTTTAGATATTGCTATATCTCTTATATTTCTTATGTTGTTTCTATTTGAAAACCCAAATAAAAATTATGTTTAAAATTTTTTTTTTTTAAATTACTATTAGAAACCAGTACCCACTTCCCCTCAACCCAATTTTTCAACAAAATCGGGAGTACCCTTTTTTTTCCAAAAATTAATTTTACGGATGCCTATAACTTAATTCGCATTCTTAAGGCAGTGATAAACTGCCTCTAATACCCTTGATGGGCACTATGAGTATTTAGTGATGCCTTTTGGCTTAAGTAATGGACCTTGCAGTTTTTCAAAACTTTGTTAATGATATCTTTCGAAACCTCATTGGGTGCTTTGTCATTGCATATCTTGAGATATTTTGGTATTTTCCCCTGATGGTCTTTCCTGGGCGTGTGCACTGTCCAGCATTTCTTGGGGGGAATTCTTGTATGTAAAAATGGAAAAAATGTCCTTTGGGGTCCAAAGTTACATTCCTGGGCAATTCCTTTCCGCATTCCTTCGTATGGGTTTCCTGTAAAGGGTTCGAGTTTTTGTGGTTTGGGTTGGACAAAATTCCTGAATTTTTGCAGAGGTTTTTGGGTTCGCCAATGCTACAAAAAAGTTATCGCAATTTTAAATCCATAACAAAATTTGGCGATCTTACTAAAAAGGGAAATTACTTGAGTGGGGCCTTTAGTGTTTTGACCATTGAAACCTTTAAAGGTGATTTACTGAAGCCCCCATTTGGGTTTAAAACCCACCTCTTGCACCCTTTATTTTGAAGTTTTTGCTTCGAGGTAGGAGTGGGTGCAATTTTTTCCAAGGGCCCCCCTCTGGACTAACCTTCACCCCTGTGCCTTTTCTCAGGAAATTTCCGCCTAGAGTAATTATGACGTTGGGAGTTGTGAACTTCTACCACAAGTGGCATTTAGGAATGGCGTCACTTTTTTGGGGGGGGCTGTATAAAAAAACTGTACTCAGGACAACAAAAATCTGTTTTTTCTTGGGCCGCCAAGAGAGTCAAACTCTAACAGGGTGGTGGGCCTTTTTTTTTACCAGGTTGATTTACGTTACCTACAGCCCTGGTTCGAAAAAAAGTCAAAGCCGAGTCTGTCTCGAAGATCTTCCCATTTTTTTTTCCAAGTTTTCCCTCAAACCCATTTGTAAAGTGGGGGTTGTTTTACGGGTTCCCGGACCTGGCCATGAAAAAAGAAATTTCGGTTTAGCTGACTCCCCGTGGGAAGTTGTTTGAGCATACAATTTTATTCCGATTGTGCATTGAGCTGAAAATTCGGTTCTTTTTTGGGGGGGACCCCGGGGTTGCAGGAACTAGGGACTTTTTTTTGGTTTTGGTGGGGCCCTCCATGACCGTATTCACCCCCCTACGTGTCTGCCTGTGGACTGTGCTCGAACTAAGATCCCATGTTCTCCCATGGGGAACCCCTTTTTTTGCCCATTCCTCAAAAACCCTGGTCACATTTTTCCAGGGATTTATTAGGGAATTTACCCCTCACTGGGGGAAAACCCTGAAATTTTTGGGTAATTTTTTAACCATTTCAGTAAAGTGGTTTAAATTTTTGTCCCCTTGTCTCACTTCCGAGCTCAAAAAATTTTTTAGGGGAAATTCCCCGGGAAAATTTTGGGTTTCAAAAGGGGGGAGTACAGTTTGAAAGCTAAATTTTTAGGGGTTTTTTTGTCCCAAACTGGGAATTCAGTTATAAATTTCCTCAGCTTTTCCCCCTTAGTCTAACGGTCAGATGAATGGTTCAATCAGCCCTTTAAAACAAACTTAGGTGTTACTGTGCTGATAATCATCGGAAATGGTTACTTACATTTTCTTTGGCGAATTTCATCATTAACCATCTCATGGTGGTTTCAAAAAATACCTCTTTGTTTTTCTGTAATTATGGCTGTTTTTCCCCTTGCTTTTTTGGGTTTTCTCTCTTTGTCCCGGGCCCCCTGATAACCAAAAGGGAAAAATTTGAATCACAAAAAAATGGGGCACAGTCTGGGCCCCGGTTTTTTAGTTTTAAAACCCGAGGGGAAAAACCCGGCCATATAGAAAAAGGGAAACCGGTAAAGGGGGAGGGCCTGGGTTTTCTGTAGGGGTAAAGTTTTTGGGTTGCCCCCCAAAAATATGAGACTTTTTAAAGCTTCCCCTTTGGTTTAAATTTTGGGTCCCAAATTTATTTTGGGGCCTTTCTCAATTATAAAAAGGTTTGGTCAAAAAATTCATCCTCCTACGGTCCTTAAGGGAAACCTCCCCCTCCTATCCAGGTAGAGGGGATCTAGAGTTCGAAGTTGAGTGTATAGTGGATTCCTGAAGAGTCAGAAACACTCTTCATTATCTTATACATTGGCTAGGGTATAGACCAGAGGAGCACACATGGGAACCTGCCTTCTCCATCCATGCCGATCGTTTAGTTTAGGAATTACACAAAAAATTTTCTCTGGACCTAAGGGAGCTCTGGAGTGCAGTGGAGGAGAATAGAGGGGTAAGTATGACTAGAGGCTCTTGAGAAAGCTAGGCGGCGAAACGTACGTCGAGGCGGTTTGTGGCAGGTCGCATGTCTCTTAGTCCTGGGTAATATAACTCTACATTTGTAATTATATTTTTACCATTTGATATTATTTTCTGCAGTGCATCTGGTGTATATTTATGTCACTTGATATGTTACTTTTAAAAATTTTATATTTATATCACTGGGGGAAAATTTATTTTGTTTTTTTTCCCCCATTTTTTTTAACTAAACATACGTCCTGTTTTTTTTGTACTATGTATGATTTTTAACTTTTTTTTTAGCTGTGTTTAAAAAACATTGTGTCAGTTTTGTAAAACGAAATTTGTTATAATAAAGTTTATTATGGTTTTTTGACAATTTTATTTTAGTATTTTGGGGTCATTTTTTTGTTTTTGGTTTATATTTTGATGGTAAAAACGGGTCTGGGTTCTGTTTTAATGCCCTGCCGAGATATCCCCAAAATTTTGTGTCCAAAGCCAAAAACTGAGGGCCCAAAGAGGGGGGAAAGGAGCTTAAAACCATTCGGGGGCCCATGGGGAGGGTGGCGGGAGGTGTAAAGGGGGTTAAACGGGGGAAAGTCCCAGTACGTTAAAAGGGTCGATCCCCAAGGGTGGGCCCAAATTGTTACTCATTGGGGGGGTTTTCCCTTTCCCACTTTCCAAAAAAAATCCACACACAGGAGAAAGGGGCCACATAAACCCCCCCATGTTGCCCAGCACAAGGCCAACCTGGGGAAAATTTATACCATATCTTTCCCTCTTTGTCGTAACCAAATCTGTCTTTCCCACCTGGGGACCAATATCCTTATATTATAACCCTTGTATGAAATTTTTTTGTCTATTTCGCTCACCGACAAGTAAATTTTTAAAATTTTTAATCCGAGGGGGTCGGGTTGTTTTGACTTTGATTTATGTTTTCTGTTTTTCCCGGGTTCCTAAAAATTCGCTCCCCAAAGGGCAATTTCCCGGGCCCTGCTATAATTTCCGTAATGGAACAGGCTTATACCCAAATGGGGAAAACGGTTGGGCCCATTTCTACCGGGGGGGGGAAAGGTTCATTTTAAAAATTGGGGGGGAAAAACAGATCTCTCACCCTTTCCCGGGTGTGGGCAAAGGGGGGTATCCTCTCAAAACCCCCCTGGGTCTTCCTTCCTGTGGGGACGGGGGTTTAACTTGTAAAAAATTTATTTTGGCGACCTTGCAGGCCCCTATGGGGAGCGCAATCCAGAAAAACACCCCAAGCCCAATCTTCGACCCCGGGGGGCGTGGGTTTTTCCTGACACCCAAATGCAGAACCCCCCCAAGGCCTGGTAAACGGGGCCCCAATGCAAAGGGCATCTGCTTTTACCCCCAAAGCTACCCCTTTTCTCAAAAGGCCCTTTAGGAGACTAAAAAGGGGTTTTCGGGTTTTTTTTGGGGTTTTTTTTTCTACTCATGTAGTCATGCACTATTATCCATTAAGACTTGTACTAATCACTCCAGTTGCTGTTGAAAACTTTCAGATTCACCACCTTGTACCTCCCAGCTAGCTGATGTTGGCAATATGTGGGCAGTAACCACTTTACATAAAACACTTTTCCGAGATCATGACTCTGATGATTTATTATCCTTACTAATACCAATCAGCATCAGATTGGGGTGAGGCAATTCTTGGCACCATTCACCAATCAGCTGTTTGAAGCCACATAAAACTCAACAAGAAACTTTAAATCTCTCCTTTTTTTAAGGGGCTGCTCACCTCCCAACACCATCCCTTTATACTTTATTCCTTTGATTAAAAATTCAACCCAAAGGGGGAAATTTTAGCATGAAAAATTTATAATTTTTTTTTTAATTTTTCCCCCTTTACCCTTTTGGTGGCTTGGCTAAAAAACTGCATAAAAAAACGCGGGGTGGTTTTTTTCCCAAAAAAAAGAGTATTTTAAAACAAACCCTTTTAATTTACTTTTTGTTTTGAAATTTCCATTCCAGATCTCTATGCCTTTTTTTGGGGGAAGGAAATGCACGTGTTCTTTTTAAAAATTACAGGGTTTTTTTTCCGGGGTGTAAAACTTAGTATCCCCTTTAAAAAAATGCCAAGACTAAATAAAAAAGGAAGAGTCCTAATTAAATTAGGAGAGGCCAATACACGCTAATAGTACAGTGTAGAAAATAAAATTATAAATGCATCATCAGAGTTTGTTGTGAAATCTAGAATCTAGACAGTAGACTTAATATCCTATTTTGTGCAAAAGAAATTATTCTGATTATTAAAATGTCTGAAATGAACACAAAGGACAACATGTATGAAAATGGTCGCAGACTAGAAATTCGTACTTTTCAGTAGGTAAGTGTAGCATTCTTTAGTATGCATGAAAGTGTCTCATAGCACTTTATTAATATGTCCCGTTGTGAGAAAAAACCATGCGTCAAAATGTGAGCTAAAAAAGTGTCTGAGACAAGTTTCGTCTCATCCTTGCCACTTTAAAAATGGTATGGATTAGTACTCCATTTTTGCGACACATTCAGTCTAGACTAATTCATAAATGTGTCTAATCTTATAAATGTAAAAACTTTGAGATTCTCGGTTCACATATTTTGATCAAAAGATGTTTTAGCTGCCCACGACTTTCAACGTGATCTCAAATAGGGCAGTCCTATGCTATCTTTTACCTCTCAATAGAGCCACATCAGGCCTCTCACTGGGTCAACAGACCTCCTTCATCCAAGAAGAAAAAAATAAAAAAACACCCTACCTTCAGGCTGCACTTCTTATGACAGCCTGTGAGAGTGGGTGGGTACAGAACAACAAAATGGAGGCACCCTCTCCTCCCCATATAGGTTAAAATCAATATACACCAAATATAACGTATGGTTCTGCACAAAAAACATTTCTGAAAAACGTTGCAAACCCGGGGGCCATGGCAGGGGCGGGACACATATAATATAACTTACACACCACACCACTGCCAGCGGCACCTACTCAAAAAGGGGAATACATTACGTGGGAAAACCCTAAAGAAACATTTTTGCTATCTATCATAATAAAAAACTTTGAGATTCTCGGGGTTTCCAAATTTTTATCAAAAGATGTTTAAGCTGCCCCCGACTTTAACGTATCTCAAATAGGCAGTCCATCTATCTTTTTTCCTCTCAATAGAGCCACATCAGGGCCCCTCATGGGTCAACAGACCTCCTTCACAGAGAGAAAAAAAAAAAAAACACCCCACCTTAGGCGCACTTCTTATGACAGCTGTAAGTGGGCGGGACAGAACAACAAAATGGGGGACCCTTTCCTCCCCATATAGGTAAAATCAATTACACCAAATTAACTAGGTTCTCAAAAAAACATTTCTGAAAAAACATATGCAAACCTGGGTGCCACTGGCAGGGCTGCGGCACACATATATATACATACATGTACACACGCACACCACTGCCAGCGAAACACTACTGCAAAAAGGGCAATACATTACGTGGAAATCCCTAAAGAAGCATTTATGCTATCTATCATACATGAAAAAACTTTGAGATTCTCGGTTCACATATTTTGATCAAAAGATGTTTAAGCTGCCCACGACTTTCAACGTGATCTCAAACAGGCTGTCATAAGAAGTGCAGCCTGAAGGTAGGGTGTTTTTTTATTTTTTTCTCTCTGGATGAAGGAGGTCTGTTGACCCAGTGAGAGGCCTGATGTGGCTCTATTGAGAGGTAAAAGATAGCATAGGACTGCCCTATTTGAGATCACGTTGAAAGTCGTGGGCAGCTTAAACATCTTTTGATCAAAATATGTGAACCGAGAATCTCAAAGTTTTTTCATGTATGATAGATAGCATAATCTTATAAATGTGGCGCAACACGCCCCCTAAGAATTGGCGCGGACAAAACTGTTGAAGATATTAGGGGCGACATGTATGAACGGGGCTGCGTCTTTTCATAAATCAGGCGCATTGTATGCCAGTATAATGCATATGAAATATGCCGTGTTAACACCAAATTTCATGCATGTCGCCCTAGATGTACGCCCATTTTTGGTGCAAGACCTTTTAGAAATATGTCGGACAGGGCCCACAACAGTTTTTTTTGGTGCAAATCAAGCCTGTTTCATACATTTCCCGCATTATTATTTATCTACTTGTTCATGCAATTAATTTTATACCTCTAGAATATCTACTTGTGGTTATTAGTTTACATAGAATAGCAACAATTTAGTTGTTTTTGAGTTTTAAATAACATATCTGCCGAGATATATACATATACCCATATATATACACATGTCAGAATTAATCCATCATGAATTTACTTGAAGATGTGCTGGCAAAAATCTGAATCCGGCACTCTGATTCCCTCTGTGAATTTGCAGTTTAAAGAGGTTCTCCACTTTAGACAATCCCTAATTGTTATATGAGTTCTTTGTCAATAAGTTAAATGCATAGTGCACCCCTGCTGGAGCCCCTACTAAGAAACTGTATTTTGTTGTCAAATCTGGCTATGTGTTTAATTTCCCTACAGCACCACCATAGGTGAAATAAGAGCTTTCACAGTTCCCATTCATATCAATGGACTATGTACATAGTGCAGGAAATAAAAGATCCTTAATCTTTATTACTCTCCACTCCCAAAAGATAAAGATTCTGAGCGGAAGAACCCTCTTTACAAATTTACAATTTTGAAATAGGGTGTATAACAATTGTTTTCCTAAACCAGAGAACCTCTTTAAGTGCTAGGGATCAGCATGAGGACCCCCCCCCCCCCCCTTTGCCATTTAACAAGGTTAATCCTTGGCTTTTCTTGGAAGATATGCATGATATAATTGCCAGCTTCATCTGATGGCTAATGGCATCAACTCCCAGCCCAATCACAAGAAATGTGCCTATAACATTTTCATGTGCAACTGGCCTTATTCACATGTGTGCTCCATTGCACATACACTGCAACAACTTCCTGCCTGGCGGCTCTTTATGTTAAGTCTCTGGTGTTGCAGTGACACCTAGTGGCAGATAATATAGCAGGCAAACATAAGATGCACAGAGTGAACAACCACCAAAAACTATTGGCCACATGTATGAAAACTGTCTAGGTCTAAGACCTTCTTTGCTGCCCATAGCAACCAATCAAAGCGCCCCTTACATTTTTTCAGAACACTGTATGAAATGAAAAGGGAGCTTTGATTGCTTGTTATGGGCATCAAAGATCAAGATAGTTTTTATACATGTGGCCCTAAGTGCAAAAAATAAATAAATATTTTTTTTTCACATTTTGCCCCACTTAGAATTTTTTTGCGGATTCCCACTATATTCTATGGTAATATGAATAACATCATTAGAAACTACATCTTGTCCCACAAAATAAAAGCCCTCATATGTCTATCTAGATGAAAAAATAAAAAAGTTATGGTTCTGGGAAGGCAAGGAGGGAAAAATGAATGTAAAAAATAAATAGGCCTCTCAGTTAAGGGGTTAAACACAGTAGCGTCCATGAAACAGATGCAGAGAAAAACTGAACTTATTTCTTTCCTCCACATCATAGAGATTGAATGGAAAGGTAGCTTACATGTTTGCTGCTCCATTCAGATTCCAGTCACTGCATGCCCACAGCCCCCTATTTTAGTGATTGTGGGGGTCCTGTGGATAGGTGATAAATGTCCATTATGGGACAACCCCTTTGAGTAAATGAGACAGGAAACCCAAAGGTAACATTTATTGAAATTATACCTGTGTCATTAATGTTAGCCTTGCTTAGTGATTGGCCATTTTGTCGCAAAGGTTTAAGGCTAGGTTCACATACAGTGAAGGAAATAATTATTTGATCCCTTGCTGATTTTGTAAGTTAACCCACTGATAAAGACATGAACAGTCTATAATTTTAAAGTTAGGTTAATTTTAATATTGAGAGATAGAATTTCCAAAATAAAATCCAGAAAATCACATTGTATAAATTATATAAATTTATTTGCATTTTGCTGAGAGAAATAAGAATTTGATCCCCTACCAACCATTAAGAGTTCTGACTCCTACAGACCAGTTAGATGCTCCTAATCAGCTCGTTACTTGCATTAAAGACAGCTGTCTTAAATAATCACCTTTATAAAAGACTCCTGTCCACAGACTCAATTAATCAGTCAGACTCTAACCTCTACAACATGGGCAAGACCAAAGATCTTTCTAAGGATGTCAGGGACAAGATCATAGACCTGCACAAAGCTGGAATGGGCTACAAAACCATAAGTAAGACACTGGGTGAGAAGGAGACAACTGTTGGTGCAACAGTGAGAAAATGGAAGAAATACAAAATGACTGTCAATCGACATCAATCTGGGGCACCATGCAAAATCTCACCTCGTGGGGTATCCTTGATCATGAGGAAGGTGAGAGATCAGCCTAAAACTACACAGGGGGAACTTGTTAATGATCTCAAGGCAGCTGGGACCACAGTCACCAAGAAAGGTCACAAATTATGCCGTATTGGTTTAAAATCCTGCAGTGCTCCCTGCAGGAAGGTCCAGCTGCTCGAGAAGGCACATCTGAAGTTTTCCAGTGAACACCTTAATGATTCTGTGAGTGATTGGGAGAAGGTGCTGTGGTCAAATGAGACAAAAATTGAGCTATTTGGCAATAACTCAACTCGCCGTGTTTGGAGGAAGAGAAATGGCTATGACCCAAAGACCACCATCCCCACTGTCAAGCATGGAGGTGCAAACATTATGTTTTGGGGGTGTTTCTCTGCTAAGGGCACATGACTACATTCACTGAAAATAAATTGGGGAATGGGGGGGGCCCTTTGTACCGTCGAGTGACAACCCCCTTTCCCCCTCCCCCCAAAACCCTTTAAAAAGGGCCCATGATCCAAAAAAATACACCCAAGGCAACAAAGGAGGGGTAAAAAAAGAAGCACATTTTGGTTAATGGATTTGGCCTAGCCATCCCCAAACCCTTTAAATTTCCCCAAAAAAAACGTATGGGGGATTTTGAAGCTCCGATTTCCCCAAAGGCAAAAAGCCGCCAAAATCTTAATGTTTTAGAAAAAATTTTCTAAAAGGGAGAAAAACCCAAAAATTCCTTCTGACATGGGGGCGCAAACCTCTTCATCAATTAAAAAAAAAAATCTGACTGTTTTTGCTTGCCAACAAGGGTTTTTGGCCCCAAGTTTTAAATTTTCTTTTTTTGCCGAGGGATCAAATGTTATTTCTCACTGCAAAATGGAAATAAATTGATAAAAATTTTTACAATGTGTTTTTTCTGGTTTTTAAATTTTGGGATTTTTCCATCTTTAAATGTTAAATTTAAAAACTGCCCTTTAAAAATTTATGGGGATTTTTTTCATGGGGGGCCAAACTTACAAATTTCAGCAAGGGATCAAAGAATTTTCCTTAACTGTATGTTTTGGGAAAAACCCCTTTTTCAAAAAAAAATTATGGGAAAAATTATGCAGCATGCAGCGCTTTTTTTTTCTGTTTGGAAATGCAGACACCACGCCCAAAAACCAAAAGGGCCTTATTACAGCCCAATGGTGTCTACCCGGGGGACTTTGCTGTCTGTCAGGTAGTGGTTTTAAGTGAACCTGTGTAAAGGAAAATTTTCATTTCGTGGAAACCCCTAAAGAAGAAATTTATCCCTATCTATCATACATAAAAAAAACTTTGGGAACTCTGGGTTTTCCACTTTTTTTTGATCAAAAGATTTTTTAACTGCCCACGACTTTCAACGTGATTTTCAAATCGGGCTTCCTATGCTATCTTTCCCTCTAAATTCAAGCCAATCAGGACTCTCGCTGGGTAAACCCGACCTCCATTTTTTCGGAAAAAAAAATTTAAAAAACCCCCCAACCCTGCAAGCTGCCTTTCTTATGCAGCCTGTGAGAGTGGGGCGAGGACGAAAACCCCAAAAAGGGAAACCCCCTTTCCCCTTCCCATATGGGTTAAAAAATAATGTCCCCCAAGTATAACTTTATTTTTTCTGCACACAAAAACATTTCTAAAAAAAAGGAAATAAAAACCCTGGGTGCCACTGGCAGGGCTGCGGCACACATGTAATTTTCCCATGTACCACCCCCAACCCCCCGCCGGGGGGGCCCCCCCCAACTCTGCAAAAAGGGAAAATTTTAAAACTCCCTTTGGAAATCCCTAAAGAAGCTTTTATGCTATCTTCTTACATGAAAAAATTTTTGGACTCTGGGTTTTTCACAAAAATTTTGGATAAAAAGGATTTTTAAAAGCTGCCCACGATTTTTCCAACGTAAACCCTCAAAATCGGGCAGCCCTATGCTATCTTTACCTCCAATCGGCCAATCGGGCCTCTGGGGGCTGGGTCAACCGACCTCCTTTCATTCAGAGAGAAAAAAAAAAAAAAACACCCAACCTGCAAGCTGCCCTTCTTATGAAAACCTTGAGAGGGGGGCGGGGACAGAAACCCAAAAGGGAAGCACCCTTTCCCTTCCCATTTGGGGTTTTAAAACAAGGACACCAAGTAAAACTATGTTTCCCTGCACAAAAAAACATTTTTGAAAAAACGTAGGCAAAACCTGGGGGGCCCCACTGGAAGGGCTGGGGCACACATGTAAGGTTTTGAGGAAGGTGTGTCTAAAACGCAAAAACAGCTTTTTCCCGGGTTTGTCAAGTCTTACGGGGGTTTTGTTTATCCCGTACCCTTTTTTCTATGGAGCCCAAGTTACTAAATAAATTTGGGTTTTTTACTCTTTTTACCTTTGGTTTGGTGCCATGAAGTTTTTTCCCTCTCCCAAATAGTATTACACATGTAATTATACATGTCCCAAAAACCCCAGACCGGCCGCGGAAACTTTACTGAAAAAAAAGGGCCCAATACCTAGGGGAAACCCCTAAAGGGAAGCTTAAACATTTTTTGATAAAAAATATGTAAAACCAGATTAAAAATTTTTTTTCATGTATGATAGATAGCTTTAAATCCCTTCCCTTTGGGGATTTTCCACGTAGTGTTTTTCCCTTTTTTCCCAGTAATGTCCCGCTGGCGGCGGGTCTGGGGTGTGTACATTTTTAATTACATGTGTGCCCCAGCCCCCCAGTGGCCCCCCGGTTTGCATAGTTTTTTTCAAAATGTTTTTTTGGTGCAGAAACAAAGGGTTATATTTGGGTGTACTTTTGTTTTAAACCCCATAGGGGAAAGGAAGGGGTGTTTCCCTTTTTTGGGGTTTTTTCTTTTCCCCCCCCCACTTCACAGGCTGTCATAAGAAGGGCGGCTTGCGGGTTTTGGGTTTTGTTTTTTTTTTTTCCCTCTGAATAATGGAGGTCGGTTTTGACCCAGCGGGAGGCCTGATTGACTCGTTTTGAGGGGTTTAAAGATGCATGGGAACTGCCCGTTTTTGAATCATTTTGAAAGGGGGGCCCCAGCTTAAACATTTTTTGATCAAAATTTTGTAAAACCGAGAGTCTCAAAGTTTTTTCAGGGTATGATAGATAGATAAATCTTCTTTAGGGTTTTCCCAAAGTAGTGTTTCCCTTTTTGCATTTAAATGTGCCGCTGGGGGCCCGGTCTTGTGTTTCCATGTAAAAATTACATGTGTGCCGCAGCCCTCCCCAGTGGCCCCAGGTTTGCAAAAGTTTTTTGGGGGAAAATTTTTTTTTTGTGTGCAGAAATTACTTTAATACTTGGTTTTCCCTTTGTTTTTAAACCTATAGGGGAAGGAAGGGGGTGTTTCCCTTTTTGGGGTTCCTGCCCCCCGCCCACTCTCACGGCTGTCTTTAAGAAGGGCAGTTTTACAGGTTGGGGTTTTTTTTTTTTTTTTTTTATTTTTTCTCTCTGAATAATGGGGGTGGGTTAAAACCCAGGGGAGAGGCCTTTTTGGGCTGGGATTAAAGGGGTTAAAGAAAAGGCATGGGAAATGCCCGATTTTGAGTTACTTTGAAAGTCTTTGGGCCGCTTAAACATCTTTTGATCAAAATAGGGTGAACCGGGGTTTTCCAAATTTTTTTACCTTGTAAAGGGAAGGCTCCGAAGGGAAAAACCTCCAATGCATATGTGAACCAGGCCTTAAATGGGTATTTCTATCTCATTGATTACCTATAAACATACAGATCAATAATGAACGTAGAAATAAAGCAACCCAAAGCAATGGGTATCATGAACCAACATCCACATACAATACTCGTCATGCAGTAAATAAGGTCCACCAGTCAAAAGAAAGGAAACGACCTTACCAAGGGAAGTCTTCACAGCCAGGTAATGAAGAAGGCGATGGGAGAGAACCAGGGGCCTTTTAAAATTTCTCTGTAAATTTACAATGTCCTTCCCCTGGGAAAACGGTGATTCCGCCCCCAAAAAGGGGTGACCCCGACAGGAACCTGGCCCTGTTACAGGTCAACCTAAACTAATAAAAAAACCCCAACATTTTTTTAATTTATTCCAAAAAACAGTTTTTACGAGGAAAAAAGGTTTTTGGGATAGCAAAAAGCCCTATTACAATAGAAAGAAAGGGGCCCAATAATATAAGGGGTAAGAACAAACATGGGAACAGGCGTGGGCAAAAGGGGTGCCAGCGGGGCCTGGGGTTTTGTTGTTTATCCGTTGCGTTGGGTTTCTTTATTTTGCTTTGTTATTTTTGATTTTAAATTTGGTAAATATTCTTGAATTTTTATATTAAAGAATTTTAAATTTCCCATTAAATGTTTTTTTTTATATTTTTTTTTTCCATTGGGGGATTGATCTTTAAATTTTGGGGGAAGCTTTTGGGTTTCTATTGCACTATTGCCAGCAGAGGGTTTTAAAATTTTAAACAAAAGGGCAAACAGTAAAAAAAATCATTACAAAAAAATATTGATTTTTTTCCAATTTTTTGCTTTTTTTTTTAGAGTTAAAGCAGTTCTTATCCCCTTAGTGTAAAAAAAATTTCCCCCTGGGTTTTTATGCCAACCTCTTGCCTAGCAGAAACCCAAAAGTTTGGGTTACATCCCTTACTGCTGAGTATTGGCAGTAGGAGGTAACTTTCTTCTCAGCCCTCTAATCTTACCCTTTTACTGAAAAAAAAATTTTGGTTTCCTTTTAGACCCCTTTTTGTGCTTGCTGCAGGTCTCCCAAAAGCACATGGGCTATGTTTTACATAAAAATCCCGGGAGACAAAATCGTTAGCTAATTTGAATAGATCCACTTGTTTGCTTTTAGAAGACATAAAATTTCAGTACTGAAATTGTTTATGTTTTAAAGGGGGGGGGCCTTTTACGGGTTGTATATTAGCCCCGGGTTTTTGGGCAGTCCCTGGGTAAAATTCATGTTTTTGGCCAGATCTAGAGGCCATAATTCACGTTTTCAGGGTGCCTATGGTTAAAAACGAGGGGGGCCTCTAAAATTTTTAAAGGGGGCTGGGATAGGAGGTACCCCCTTTTTTTGGGAAACACTGCAGCGGGGGGTCTGGCTGAAAAATGGTTTGGGAAAAGGGCTCCGGGAGTTTTTTGTGCCCCCAAAAACCACCCAAAAACCCTTAATCTTCAATCACTTCCAAATTGTCTGCGCTAACAGTGCTATGACTCTATGAACAGTGCAATCAGAGTCCCCCTTTTAAAAAAGGGATGGGCCGACGACCCCACAAAAAATTTAGTATTTTTGGGAACACTGGCAGTATAATTTAATTTTCTGTTATTAAGTCTAAAAGGTTTTGTAAACGTAAATGTATATTCATCTTTCACATATTTATGGCATATTAACACAACATGCCATAAATCTGTGGTAGGTGTGGGTTCCACCTCTGCTTGGTTGTGTTCAACCCTCCTACAAAAATGAATAAAGACAACTATGCATGCACAGCACTCCATTAATAGTGGCCAACACACCAAGGACTAGGATTTGGGGGACCCTTGTTCTGGAGATAGGTACCATCTCCATCCTATGGATATGCCACAGTTGTGTGAGATGGTAATACCCCTTTTAAATAATAAAGTTATCTGCCACTGCCACCGCAAAATGGAGCTTATTGCATCAGTTTTATGCAGGAAGAAATCTACAGGTTGACTTTTCTTTTAGCTCAGCATATCCAACAAGAGTGGCATAAAACATATTTTGTGATATTCTGTCGGCAGATGCTTTGCTGTGTCGATATGTTGCCACCCAGTGGTTGTGTTATAGGTTACAGCTAGAGAGGGCGAATTGTTTCTAATTTTTAAACAAGTTGGGAATTCGTTTAAAGAAATTTTCAAGGGTTTATTTTGGGTTTAAAAAACTTAGGGTTCCCGGTTCAAAGTTTTCAAAAAAAATTTTGTTTGGGGGGAAAATTTTTTTTTTCGGGGGGGTGATTAAAACCGGGAAGGGTGTGCTTTTATTGATAAAATGGCTGCGACAAAATGGGCTACTTGGGGCAAAGCACTCGGGGAGGAAAAAGGGGCATACCCTGCTTGAAAAATGTGTAGAAAATAAACCTTTCAAGACCGGCGGGATTTTTGGACTTCACCGCACTATATAAGTGGGGCGCAAACGCCGGGGAAAGCTCACACTCCTCTCACTGTACTGATCAGGGAAGGTTTCCCGGGGGCTATAGCTCTTATGGGAAAAATTGATTTTTATATAGCGATTTCTGTGGGGTGTCCCTTTGTCTCAGAGACTTTCTCTTAATGTCTATTTCTAATTTTTTTTGGGGGGTTGGATCTGAAACCAGTGTGCGCCACTGCAGCTGCATAAAACATTTAAAATTTCCAAATGGGGTCTAAGGGCCCGTTTTCCCCGTTGTATTTCATTTTAAAAAAAAACGCGTTTTTAAATACAAAAACCACTTCATTTTTGGCTGCTCAATTTTATTGCGCAATTTACAACCCGGGGGTTTAAATTTAAACAATTTTTTTGTTGGGGTGCGGAAACCCCCCAAAAACCCTCCCTTTTTTAACGCCAAAATATATAAAATTTTTTCCCGTAGGGCCCAATTCACCAAAACAAAGGTTTTAAATTTAAAAAACTGTATCTCTTGTTGGGGTTTGGGGGGGAAAACAACCCAAATTTTAACACGCTACAAAAGTACTATTTTGTGCGGCTCAAATTTTTTTGGCGCCTTTTTTCCCAGGGGTTAATTTAAACATTTTTTTTGCTGGTGGGGCTGAAAAAATAAAAACCCTCTTTTTTCAACGCCAAAATATATAAATTTTTTCCTGTAGCCTAATTCACAACAAAGGTTAAATTTAAAAAATGTATCTTTGTTTGTGGCGTAGAAAAAAACGCAATTGTAACAAAGCTACAAAAACTACTAGTTTTTTGAGGGTCAAATTTTTTGGCGCAATTTACATCCAAGGGGTTTTAAATTAAAGGTTGTTTTGTGGGGTGGGTGACAAAGATAAACCGTTTTTTCAACCCCAAAATCTAAAATTTTTCCTGTAGCCTAATTCATGTCCGAAAGGGTTTAAATTTAAACCTGTTTTTTTTGCTTTTTTCATTTAGTAAAACACACAGTGTTTTTAAACGGCACATGCAAGTAAAATTTTTCCCGGCCATTTGTGGGGGCGAATTTTTTTCTAAGGGTTACCCAACTTTTTTACGGGGGGCATTTGGGGGTCAAAAAAAGGGGTATTTTTATCATATTTCAGATATCATCTTTAAACCCGTGTCTGTTAAAAAATTTTAGAAAAAAAAACAGTATGTCAGACAGAGAGGTTGGGAGGGTCTGCACCTCTTGGCAGGGCACCCAAAAATTCCCCGGAAAAGGCCCAGGGGGGCCCAGCACAGCAAAGGGGCGTCCCCCAGCAGGGGTCACTCGGTGAGGCCAGAAAAACCGCTGTCTCTAGCGGCCGTGTGTTGTTTTAGCAACCCCCAAAGGGGTTTTTGTTTTGGTTTTTCTAGGTCAACCCCTTCCTCCCCCGATGACATTTGACAACCCCCCGCCCAAAAGTCGGTTGGGGAAACCCCAGACACAAAACCTTTGTTGGCATGGCCCGGGGGCGGGTCAACGGGGCCCCCACCGTCCTCCGCCCGCCCCTTTTCCCATCCGGTTCCCTCACCAGAGATCTACCATGTGGTCTGGGGTAAACGCCACCATTTTTCAAGGATGAACAATTTGAGGAGGGGAGTCAGCAGCTACTTTTGGACGAAGAAATGGGGCCAAAAATGCCTTTCTTCTTGCAGTATGAGGGGGAAAGTATAAAATGTGGAGAGTGGCATGGGGGTCATTTTGTGAGAGGGCAAACCCCCGGCTACCAGGGCGGGGAAGGGAACCCCAGTGACAAAGGGAAAAAAAATTTTGATGAAAGATGTAGCCGGACCGCACTTGGGACCGGGTGAGGCCCAAAGGGGTTCATTTATCTCAGGAGAAGAGGGGTCAAACTTGCGCGTCAGGGAGCAGCCAACCCGCAAGTGGGTCCGTGTGGCCCGTGAGTCAGCAGAATAGCCAGTTGGGGAGGTCGGGAGCCCAAAAACGGCCACGGGGGAAAAAAACCCCCTTCGCAGGTCCAAGAAAAATAGTGGCACAGGGGGCCCACAGGAGCGGCGGGGAGTTTCATCAGTGCTGGCGTTGGCCCGGGAAAAAACCGAACCCCAGCGGTGTTTGGGACTTCTTTTCTAAGACACCGGAGGAGCCCAATATGGGGGATAGGGAGAATCTGTGGGCAGAAAATGAAGCGTGGGCCCGGGAGCTTTAAAGTTGGGACCACGGGCCCGCTCAAAAACATGCAGCGTCACCATCCAGTTAAACCGGGGGGAAACGGGCCCCCAGATTGGGGGGTCCATCCTGCCGCCCCCAGCAACAGCAGCAGCAGCGCCCCGTGGTTGGGATGCCAAATTTTCAAGCCGTCAAGGCTCCACCAAAAATCTGCAGAAAGGGGGCTGTTTTTTTCTTTGGAAAAATCATCTGCCCCGGGCCAGATGCCCCGCTCCTCGCTACTCTTGGCGCCCCGCCCGTCCCCTTCAGCGAGGCGATTTAAAAAGACAACAGTAGCGTCCACCCCTCCTAAGGTGCAGCACTGCCGTGGCTCCTGTCCCCAAATTGTTGGTATGGGAGTCCCTCCCCCTTTCCCCAAAAGGGGGAATCAGCACCATTTTAGAAAACTAATGGCTTGGGGCCCAGCCCGGAAAGGGAGTTCCCAAACTGTAATTTTTTTTTCCAAAAAAACAGTACCCAAAAACTTCATAAATATGTAGAACAGAAGGTGGGTCAGGGCCCTTTAACTTTTCGTTTTGTTTAAGGGGGCCGGCAGCGCAGCCGGGCTGGAGCTGTAACTACGGTCAGGGCCATACATGTCCCCTTTTCGGCCACTGGGTGAAGTGCTTCCAGCCCAGGCCAACCCCCAACAACTTGGACAGGAGACGCCCCCTTTTTTCCCCCACGTTGCCCAAAATGCTGCACCTGCCCGGGAATGTTTCCCCATCCTCCTCCTTCCAAAACCCAACCCCATCTCCCGCCTCCACAAGAATGCTCCCCTAAAACCCAAATGTGTAGGGCACAGGGGTCACGCAGTTTACAACCCAGCTTTCCTCGCGAAAGAAGTCACACAGGGGAGGGAAATGCTCCCCCGTCATGCAGCAAAAAAATCGAAGTGTGGCTTTCTCCAAAGCCAAAATGCAAATCGGAACCAAAGGTGACGGGGCAATGGGGGAAAAATGGTGTCCGCGCTGCAACCCAGGAGGGATGGTCCCTGCGGCCCCGCTGGCGCACCTGTTCAAAATTTGGGTTTTTAAAAGGTTCCCCGGGAAGGTTTTTCCCCCGATCTTCAAAAACATTTGAAAAAGGCCAGGAAACTGTGCATGCACTTTATCCAAATTTGGGACAAAAACCCGGAAAACCCCCTGAGTTCAGCGGCGAACGGCCTCCCCCAAAAAAACTCTGATATCGATGTTTTTCCCCCGCGGGAAACCAGCCTTTACTTTTTTGGACCGACTGTATGGGAAAAGAGAAAGGCCATTAACGATTTTTTGAGACCAGGCAGACGAAGTACTCCCCCCGGTAACTTTGATGTCAGCCATGGCCAATTTATGCGGGGACACCTGCCGTTTGTTGAGGCCCTTCGAGGAGGCGACGTTATTTTTTCCCGCGCCAGGAAATACGGGATGAATAACGCCCTTCCACTGTTCATTTTCCGGAACAGATGCTGAAAAATTTTGGGCTGGGCCCGGGGAAATGGGGGACTTTTGGGGACTACATCACGTGGGCCCCATGATCCCGGGGGGGACCCGAAATGGGGGGAGGGGTGGGGGAATTGAGCCCGAACTTTTTCTGGTGAAATGAGTGGATTTTCTACCCAGGGGACAAGAGGGAAGGGGAGGGGGCACTGGAGGAGGTGGATGGGATGAGAAGACCCAGGGAGATGACCCCCAAGCAAAAAGGGGGAGTATACATTTGGGAAAAGGAGGGGGGAGGCCCCTCGGAGTCATTGGGGCAGAGGCCCGCAGCATGCTTTTTTTTGCCCGGTAGTGCAGCCGAATAGTCAAACACCCGGCAAGGGGATGACTTCTGGCTCTTTCCCCCCTATTGGGCCCCCGCTTTCCCCTTTCCAAAAAAGGGAGCCCTTTTTTCCCCGCTATTGAGAGGGGAAGGGCAAACCAAATTTTCTGTAGGAAAAACCTCCGTAAAACAGTTGGCCGCTGCCTATTTCGGGGATCGCCCCCCTCTGACAGGTCTGAAAGGGGGGGTTTTCAGCGCTCACATACTACTGCCCGCGGTGTTTGGGGAAAAAGGGGGGGGGGGGGTAGGACAGTACCACTCCATCCCAAATAACCTAAGGCCTGGAGTCACTGATGAGCAGTTCCTTTACCCCCTAGTGAGGGGGGCAGTCGCCAGGGAGCAGCACAGGACCGGAGCAGTCCCCCGAAAACCAAAAAGGTTTTTGGGCCCAAATTGGGGACTCTGCCACCTCAGGGTTGAAAATCCGCTGGAAATACTGGGCAGCCAAAAATGGATGTGTTGGCCCAAAATTGCCGAGTTTTCAGTGGGAAACTGCCTGCCCGGCCCGTAGTGTGGGCATCAGAGCGGGTGTCCAGTGCAGCGGGGGCCATCGTTTTTCCCCCAAAGGGGAAAACCCCCTTGTCCCCCAAAGGAAAATTTGGAAAGAATGACCTTTGGGAAGATGAAAACAGGGGTGGATCGGCCAGGGATTTTCCCCACACCAATTTCCTTTGGGGTCAGTCCCGGGGTTTAAAAATACCCGCCCAGGGCCCCTATTCTGATGCTGCCACCCGCCGTTTCCACACATCTGCTGCCATTTCTCCATCTGCCTACCCACATCTTTTTCCAAGGTTTGGGATTGCCACCCCACCTCAACAATCTGTCATTGTGCCCCTCTATGAACCTTTATTCCCGCTGGGTTTCTTTGCCGGTTTACATCCCACTGTGTCATTGTCCATTCTGACCTCATGCTGCTGCTGTGGGTGTGCCATGTCCTCCACACGGGGTCATTGTGCCACTGCCGGGCCCCTCTGCTTGGGGCCGTGGGGCCCCCGCTTCATCCAAATTTTGGCCCCCTCTGTGGGTTTTCCCCCTGTTTTTTTCCCCCTCCAGAATGTCATTGTGCCCCTCTTGACCTCATGCTGCTGCGGGACTCCTTTCCATGGGCCTCCACACTGTGTCATTGTGGCCCCTGCCTGTCTCATGCTGCGCCGCCGTGCCCCCCCCGCTCCGTCATTGTGCCCCTCTGTGGCTTCCCCCCTGTTTTGCCACCTTTCCCGAATTTTCAATTTTGCCCTCTCTCCCGACCTCATGTGCTGCTGTGACTTTCCCGCCATGTCCCCACACTGTGTCATTGTGCCTGCCCGAAAATCTTGCTGCTGCCCCCCGTGACCCCCCGCTCTCAGTCATTGTGGGCCCCTCTGGGCTTTCCCTTTTGTTTTGCCCCCTCCATAATTTTCATTGTGCCACTTTTCGACCTCATGCTGCTTTCTGGGAATCCTGCCGTGCACCCCACACTGTGGATTATGCCACTGGCCCGACCCTTTTGCTGCCGCCTGACCTCCCCTCTCAGTCATTTGGGGGTTTCCCGTGGGTTCCCCTGTTTTTCCCCCTCCAAAATGTCAATTTTTGCCACTGGGCCCGATCTCATGCTGCGTGTCATGACCTTCCCCTGTGTATTGTGCCACTCTGTCCTAATACTGTTTTGCCGCCTCCAGAAGGTTTTTTGTGCCACTGCCTGACCTCTGCTTAGCTGTTGTGACCCCCACACTTTTATCTTGGGGGCCACTCTGTGGCCAATAAGTTTTTCCCCCCTTAAATGTCATTGTGCCACTGCCCGATCTCATGTGCTGCTGTAGGACCTCCAAAACTGTATCATTGTGCCACTCTGGGGCCCAAAAAAATGTTTTGCCGCCTCCAGAATGTCATTGTGCCCTGCCTGAAACCCCATTACTTTCTGCCGCCGTGGCCTCCGGGTCTCACCAATTTTGCCCTCTGTGGATTTCCCCCGTGTTTTGCCCCCCCCAGAATTCATTTTTGCCACTGGGTGACCACAGGGTTTCTGTGGCTGCTGGCCCCCCTCCCCACTCTGTCACTAATGTTGCCCCCTGAAGCCTTCCCGTTGTTTTTTTTCCCGCTTTTTGCTGGCTTTACTTTATTTAGGCTACTTTCCCCCTTGAGTTTTTTGGTTTATTTTGCCCTCTTAAGTCCCAGGGGAAATTTTTAAAAGAACAAATTTAAGAGCCCCCGGCAGGGCATCTGCGTATACTAAAAAACAAATTTTTTGGAAAAAAACCAAAAACCCGTCCCTCTGGGTTTTTTAAGCATGGCAAAACGTTTACAGCACCCGGGAGGCTTGGGGCAGCCTGGAAATAGCTGCTTTTTAACGGGGATTCGTGCCGAATTAATTCGGACCGAATTTATTTTTGTCGGAAAATTCGGCGAAGTGACCGAATCGAATTTTTGAGAAATTCGCCCATCTCTAGTTACAGCCTGTTTAGAGTTTTGCTGGCATGTCAGGATAATGTATTAAATTTCTAAAATGAGCAATTCACAAAAGGTTATAGGTGAACTCATATTTGTAAATACATATGAAGAAGGCTACTCCTAGTGGTATGGATAAGTACACTTCTGGAGGAAAAGCTGCTTGCCAGAAGTCCAGGAGATTTTTACTAAGTATGAGTGTATTGACTTCTGGTCTTGTAATCACCTCTTAGATGAACAGATTTACAAAAATGCAGTTTACATTACAGGAAGTCAATGCACAGAAGAGATAAATTGTCATACACAGTAAAACCATTAATGAAGTGGGCATGTAATCAATTATGTAATAATAATAAAGTAAGAGATATAAACTATAACACCGAAAAAATGGTACAAAATCAAAATGAAGTAAAATAGAGCTTTATTAATTTATAAACATATTCAAATCTATTAAAATCTATCACCAGATCATCAGAATAAATATGTTCAAACCCCCCTGAGTTCCTATCAATAGCCAATAAATATGGGTGTATATTGCAGAAAAGTAATTTATGTATATATTCAATTATATCGTGATTGATTAAATACTGTATATAACATACCTTAAACAAACATGTCCATAGAATCTACACATTTAAAAAAAATATATAATACTTAACCTGGAAAACAACAATAATAATCAGCATAAGGAGACGACAAAGGAAGGAGCTGGTTTCATCTGCCCTTCTTGTAGGGGTTGTGGGGCAGAGCGCTTCCTTTCGTGTCCTCTGTTTATGTTGATTATTATTGTTGTTCTCCGGTTCAAATATTATAATTTTCGTTATCTGTGGGGATGTTATAGATATATTGGTTTAGGATATGCAGTATGGTTGGCCAACCATGACTGAATAAAATATATTCATATACGACTTTTTTTAATATATACTCATATTTATAAAGCTATTGGTGGAACTCTGGGTCTTGACCGAATTGATTTTATTTGTGGTAAATTTTAATAGATTTTAATGTGTTTATAAATTAATAAAGCTTTATTTTACTTCATTTTGTACTAGTTGTGATATGATTTACACATAGATAAATAAAAGCTGAACCTACAGACACAGAGCTGTCATCTATCATCTACTGCATAGTCTAGTAAGAGATAGAGGGAAAATACTTTCATTGAAAATATACAATCTTTACAATAGAAACTAAATAAGACTTTAAAGTTTATATTAAAAAACATTCTGGAATATAAAATTGATGACCTATCCTTAGAAATGCATAATACGTGGAGGTCTGTCACTCTAGACTACTAGAGATCAGTATCAAAAAAAGCGGTGGCCAACCAGGTTCTTTTGTTCCTGTCTCTAGAACTGTATGTCATCTCAATCAAATAAAATAGGGCTGAAATGCTGCAATAGACATAGACAAACAGGCAAGACTGGCACTGTGGTGGTTTACTGATAGTGAAGATGTTGAAGGTCAAACCATTACCAAAAACACACTTAGGGTGACATGTATGAACATTGGCACTGACAGGCCAGTTCTAAATAGCTTTAAGGCAGTGTAGAATGCGCCAGAATGTATGAACCTGTTTTTCTGCAGGTCATACATACATGCACAGTCTAGTGCCAATACGACGAGTCTGACTCAGACACCACCTTTAACCTGGTCTGGCTGTTCTACCTGTTCTGCACCTAGATTTGGCATCAAAGAATGATAAATGTCTCTATTTCTATGAATGTGGTGTGACGCCCCCAGAATGCCCCTAATTTTTTGTGCATTAAAAGAGTGTTTGGTGCATTACAAAGGCACTTATCACACCAAAATTTGGAGTGCACCTGTTCATAGATTCTTTTTGGCTCAAAGAACACCAGAAAACTGGTGCAGCCCTGTTCATACATGTCGCCCTAAAAGACGATAATAAAATCCAGTTGTCAGATATCTAAGTATGTTCATAAAATGGACTTGGATGTGATAAATTGGGATTAAGAAGATTTATTTCAAAGAAAAAGGGTTATAAAAGCACTAATGGTCCAAAATAGAATGCAAACCATTGCTAGGTTGAGTTAGTCCACACTCCACCTCATAGTTACCAAAGTAAAGGAATCCAAGGTAACAGCATCTCCACAGCCAAATCTTTTATTTTACACAGCCTGTACAATATAAAATTGTGCTTCGGTTTGGCTAACAACAACCCTTTAGCAAGCAATAGGCCACCCATTCTGTTGATATTTAGGTTAAGAATAATGATCCAACCAACTGAAAAATTAAAGGGTTTTCCCATCTGGCTGTTTCACAGTCACTGCTCCTCACAGTGTTATGCCGGTATTGGTATGGTCGCTTGCTGAACTACCTCTGCGTTTGCTATGCGGCTTTTCCTTCATGCATGCACCCTGCTGTTGCCTCAGACCCTCCCTTCTATGGGAGGCGTGGCCGCTCCCTGCATAAATTTAACCCCACTGTGTCCTTTTGGGTTTGGCTTCCCCAGCCAATCCGCATTTACCAAACAATATAGTAAAAAAGAGAAATATGCTCACCAGGGGTCTCTCGCTGTATAAGGTCCGCACGCTCCCTTTTATCGCACAAGGAAGCAAACATCCGGCTGTAGATGTCCAATTAGGATATAAGAAGTAAGACAATATATTGGGATTCCCCATTTACCTGTGGCTTTATTAGGCTGCTCCTCCCCACACTATTGTCCTGAACGTTATCTTGCTTTTTGCTTGATTGCTTCTTGTCCTTCTGTTCTATGTTCTGTTTGTGTCCTAGTCTGTGTTTCTAGCCTGAGTTCCTTGCCTGTGTTCCTATCTTGTGTCCTAGCCTGAGTTCCTATCTTGTGTCCTAGTATGAGTTCCAAGTCTTTATACCTGTCTTGTTATCCTGCCTTGCTCCTTGCTCAGTTTCCTCTTGTGTATATCTGTCTTGATTCTTGTTCTGTATGTTGTCTTGCTCCCGTGCTGTCTAGTTTGTACCTAGTCTGTACCTAGGCCGTTATCAGGCCTTCTTGTCTGCCTTGCTCTGTACCTCATTTTGCATTAGTTTGTCTCTTCGTTACAGTACCTGGCACATCTTCTGTACCCTAGTCTATTGGTCTTTCTCTGTCTCCATGTGGTGCCTTGCAGTGGCACTTCTGCTCCCAGTGGTCAGCTGCCACTGCCAGGGACTGCTCGGAGGTCGCACCTGGCAGCTACTTAATTATGTCCCCTCAGAGCAAGCCTGGACAGTGGCACAATGGGTCCACAACCCACCGCTTCCCTTGACAGTAGATTCAGGCCAGGGACACCCCCGGACCACCTGGCTCAGTGTTTCCTTTGCTGGATTTTGTGTGAGGAATTTTTTGGGTGAGAGTTGCTTACCTTTTTTTGCAGAATTTTTTGATGTCTCAGCAGTTGCAGGCTTTCTCTGGCTCTTGGTTCTACCGGCTCATGGTTTTACCCAGAGCCCCATCTCCCAGCCTGAGGTTTTGTCCAAGACCGCAGGCTCATGGTTCCACCCAGAGCCCCCTCTCCCAGCTCGTAGTTCCATCCAGGGCCCTTGGCTAAGGCTTCAGGGCTCATGGTCCTGCCAAGAGCCCTATCTCCTGGCCCGTGGTCCCATCCAAGGCTCCCCAGCTCATATTCCTGTCCAGAGCTCCCTCTTCTGGCTCATGGTTCCACCCAGAACTCCCCGGCTCCTGGTTCCGCCCAGGGCCTTAACCCCTTCCCTGTCCACCACCTTGATATTCCTCCTGTGGATCTCCTTGTTCTAAATTTCTGGTATATTTTTCAGCAGACTTGGAGGAGGAGAATGTGGTGTAAGGGGGGGGGGGTGCACTGTCATGACGCTATTTACACGGTCGCTTGTCGACCAACCCCTGCATTTGCTATGCAGCTTTACCTTCATACAGGCACCGTGCTGTTGCGTCAGTCCCTCCTTCTTACAGGAGGCGCAGCCGCACCCTGCAGAGATTTAATCTTACTGGGTCCTGTTGGGTTTGGCTTCCCCAGCCAATCCCTGTTTAAATCTGACTTTATTAGGCAGCTCCTCCCCACACTCTTGTCTTGAACCTTGTCAAACTTTTTGCATGCTTGGTTCCTTTCCTTCTGTTATATGTTCTGTTTGTGTCCTACTCCATGTTTTCTGCTTGAGTTCCTAGCCCATGTCCCAGTGTGTGTTCCTAGCCAGCCTGTGTGTTCCTAGCCAGCCTGTGTGTTTCTAGACAACCTGTGTTTCGAGTCAGCTTGTGTTCTGAGTCTTTATACCTGTCTTGTTATCCTGCCTTGCTCCTTGTTCAGTTTCCTGTCTTGTACCTTGTTCTGTATTTTGTCTTGCTCCAGCGCTCTGTCTAGTTTGTACCTATCACACACCGACCAATTTATTGGTGGCTCTCCATAAGGAGAGATTTTCCTCCTTCTAAGCCACTCTCTCCTCTCACCCAGCCAACCAGTAAGTTCTACGCTGCACTGATGAGGGGCAAATACCCCGAAAAAGCTGTCTACAGATGGACTTAACTGGTTTGGCTCAAATCCCTTTCACATTGCTAGGCTCCTGCGAGTTACATTAGAATTGAGGATAACTACATCCAATAGAGTGCGCTGTGGAGCTCCCTAGCTCTTTTCCCATAAGCCTTTGCTTTATGCAAGTCAGTGAGGTCTGAAAGGCACATAAATCCTCACACTGATCAATTTATTGGTGGCTCTCCCTAAGAGAGATTTTCCCCCTTCTAAGCCACTCTCTCCTCTCTCCCAGCCAACCAGTAAATTCTACGCTGCACTGACGAGGAGAAAATACCCTGAAACAGCTGTCTGCAGGTGAATTTAACTGATTTGGCTAAAATCCCTTTCACATTGCTAGGCTCCTTCGAGCTACGTGTGAATTGAGAATAACTACATCCAATGGAGTGCGCTGTGGAGCTCCCTAGCTCTTTTCCCATAAGCCTTTGCTTTATCAAAGAGGTAAACCTTGCTAATGCATTTTTAGATATGTTTCCGAAGCAAATTTAAAAATAAGCTAGAAAGTTTAAGGCTATGTTCATACAGTATATTTTTCCATGACAAAATACATATGTAACACACAGTTGAAATCCTTTTCCTTCATGTGGATACTGCAGCGTATTAAGACATAGATTAGCCCCATTCAAAGGGCTAATCCATATCCTGGGTTCCAACGTGTTTTCCATGCATATTCAATAAATAAGTCAGGCTTGGACTGGCCCACAGGGGAAGAGTGGTCCCTAAATATGGCAGACCTGGAGTTTCTTTTAAACTGCATATACATTCTTGGTAGAGGCAGAAAGGCAGAGAGAAAGAGGCATAAAGCCGTAGAGTGGGCCCCCAGAATAAGCACCACTGATGGGCTACTGAATCAACTCCACAGGTGGGTCCCCAGAATGCAATTGCACTGTGGACCCTAGACACCCCAGTTTGACACTGAAATAATTGACATACACTACTCACAAAAAGTTTGGGATATTTTTCTTTTGGTTGCAATTCCATGATGAACATAACATTTCTTGATTTTTTTTTTAAATGAACTAAATGAGAGCATCTCTTAACTTTAGAATGCACATGTTCAGCTGTTCAATGTTTCGGTACTTTTTGCACAATTTGCTGATCTCTAACAAGGAGCTTAATGGCAAAATTCACAATCAATTTAGGGGATCAATTTGAATTGGGATTCAAACAGTCCTCCTCATCATGACCACATTTTGACATCATGAGACCAAGACAACAACTTACAATTGATCAACAGTACCTGGCCATTGCGAAGCAGGATACTCTCAGACAGAAGTGGCCACTGAGCTTAGAGTGTTCCAGAACGTCATCAGTAGGTTGTTACAACAGAGATAATGGAAGAGTCACAGAAAGGCAAAGAAGTGGACATCCTTTGATTACATCCCACACTGATGACTGCTTCATGGTAAACAATGCCCTGTGGAGCTAGATGATGAATGCTTCACAACTCCAAGCACATTTAAAGCAACCAAGTATCACATCAGACCGTTCATAACCGTTTACATCAGTGTGGTCTGCGTGCTAGACAACCGGCAAGGGTTCCTGATCTGGCTAATGCATAGCGCTCCCTTTGACGTCTCCAGCATGGTTGGCGGCCATCATTTCTGTTCAGAGTGAATCGACTTTCATCACAGAACAGCACTGAGGCTTCTTAGCCCATGTAAAACGATGATGCCTGTGCCTGGTGGTGTGGTCAGGTCCTCTAGCACGCAGATCATGCTCATTTAAATGGTTACGAATGGTCTGGTGTGACACTTAGTTGCCTCTCACCACCTTAAACATGCTTGGAGTTGTGTGGCATTCATCGTCTGGTTCCGCAGGGCATTGCATTACAATAAAGCGATCGTCAGTGTGTGAAGAAGCCAAAGGACATCCACTTATTTGCCTTTCTGTGACTCTCCTAGTCTCTTTGTATCTCTGTTGCAACCTGCTGATCACACTCTAAGCTCAGTGGCCACTTCCGTCTGAGAACATTCTGCTTAAAGCCTTGCAATGGTGAGGTACCGTTGATTAATTGTAAGGTGTTGTCTTGGTCTCATGATGTCAAAATGTGAATAGCATGACGAGGAGGACTTTTTAAATCCCAATTCAAACTGATTCCCTAAATTTATTGGACCATTCAGGGATCAAACACCTGTTGTGAACTTTGACATTAATCTCCTTGTCAGAGATCTGCAAGTTGAGCAAAAAGTAGTGAAACATTGAACAGTTGGACATGTGCATTATTAAGTTAAAAGATGGTCTAATTTAGGGCATTTAAAAAAAAAACAAAAAACACTTTGTCCTAATTGACCACTTGGTAGGAAGCCACTTATGCTGCAGGAAAGCATCTCCTCAACCATTCACTTGACTCAAGAGGGCCTATAGTATGTGTAGCCACATTCCTTTCAATGCCCTTCAATGCCATTAAATGGTTGTTAATTTATTTGCATAGCTTCTGTCTTCCGTTTTCTTCCTGGCTACAAGCCGGTTATATTCAGAATTCCCATAGAAATGAATATCGAAAAATGTATGAGCCATCTCCCACTTTCTGATACCGGCTTACAACGAGCTATGAGCCTCTTCTTAGAACCCTTTAACATTGTTTGAAAGCGTATCTTCTAATGGTTCTGAATGCATTGCTTTCTTGTACTTCAGCTGCAAGGTCTGAATTAATTTTGGGTCCTGATCTGGGGTCTGTTTCCATCAGGTTCTGTTCTAGGGTCTGAATTATTCTGGTGTCTGGCCTGGGGTTTACAATTATTTTGGGGTTTGATCAGCTAATTTGAAATAATTTGTATAATAGTCTAAGGTTTGAATTAATGTTGTGACCAGAGTTTTAGTTTATCTACTTTGAGGTCTGACTTAATTTTGGGGTCTGAATTATTGTTTGGGTTTAGTCTGGAGTCTGGGGTCAACTCTGGGGTTTGAATTAACTTTGAGTATTTGGTTTGTGGAGTATTAATTTTGGTGACTGGTCTGGAGTCTGAAGCAATTTAAGGGACTGGTTTTGGGTTTAAGTTATTTTAAAATCTGTTCTTGGCGTGTGAATTCATTTCAGTATTTTGACTTTTGTCCAAATTAACATTTGAGTCTGAACTAGGGTCTGATTGAGAGTCTGAGCTACTTTTGGGAAGTGGTCTGATTTAATGTTGGGGTCTAATCTGGGGGGGCAAATTTATGTGAGGGTTAGGTTAGGATATTCTGGGGACTGAATTAATTGTGTAGTATGAAGTCTTAAAGTATGAATATATTTGGCACAAGGTCTGGGATTTGTATTTATTTTAGTCAGATCTGGAGACTAAATAATTTTGGAATTTGAATAAATATTTTGGTCTGGGGTCCTGTCTGAAGTCTAAATTCATTTTTGGCTCTGGTCTGGGGTCTAATTTAATTTTTCACTCTGATACAGGGTCTGAATAAATTTTAGGTTTTAGTCTGCATTAATTTTGTGGCTTGGTGTGGAACCCATCTGTTTTTAGTTATATACATATTTCAATCTGTATTCACATGCTTGTAAACTAATGTTTCAGCACTATCTGGTAGCTTTGGATATCTGTGTGGGTCTTGATAACAATGGGGGTTTTCTTTTGCTTTAGAGGATGGGCTGCTGAAGTAAGGGGCTAAAGATGAGTAGGAGACAAAAATGAGGAGATGCTGTTATGGTGATCTGTGCTGGGTATTTAAAATACAAAAATTTAACTCCTACAATCAGAGAAGATATCACCTCTGAATTGCTGTATGTAACAGTTGTGTACTCTGCCTGTGCCTGCGTTTAATCACTACTATATTCTTCTATATAGTGTTCAGTATGATGACACTCTGCAGAGAATCTGTATCGGCCTAGTATCCCACCATTATATTATTAGCTTTATCAGTGATCCTAGACTTTGGGCCACATGTATGAAAACTGTCTGGGTCTAAAATTCACTTTGTTGCCCATAGCAACCAATCAGAGCGCCCCTTTCATTTCATATAGTGCTCTGGCAAAATTAAAGTGGGGGGCGCTCTGATTGGTTGCTTTGGGCAACAAAGTGAATTTTAGACCCAGACAGTTTTCATACATGTGGCCCAAAGTCTAGGATCACTGATAAAGCTAATAATATAATGGTGGGATACTAGGCCGATACAGATTCTCTGCAGAGTGTCATCATACTGAACACTATATAGAAGAATATAGTAGTGATTAAACGCAGGCACAGGCAGAGTACACAATCAGAGCGCCCCTTTCATTTTATATAGTGCTCTGGCAAAATTAAAGTGGGGGGCGCTTTGATTGGTTGCTTTGGGCAACAAAGTGAGTTTTAGACCTAGACAGTTTTCATACACGTGGCCCTTTGTGTAGCTTACAACTGTCCCTGACGGGATCCATATGTCATTTATCTTCTCTCTTCTATTGACTGAATGGTGTATATATTTAACCTCTTGGTGAGATCTCCAATGTCAAGAGATAAGTACATTCCACGATACATGGACAGAGCAATGATTGCACAGGCTCAAGACCTGAACCTGCAGCATCAACAATGAGCACGAGTTGTAATGTACAGCTGACACTACAATGCAATGCTCAGAAGAGAAGTTAGTGTTATTCCTGGCATTTTAACCACCTAGATGTTGCAGTCAATTTTCACTGTAGCACCTAATTAGTTAAACATGGGGGGACTCACTCTGCCACCCTATCAGCACCTTCGGGCCACAATCGACTTGTGCAAATAGGTTGCTATGGCAGTTGGAAACTAATAATGGTCCCTAGGTCTGAAAGTCTCTATGTACTGTAAAATATATAAATTTTCTTTATGCCGCACAGTGAATGGCATAGCAACAAAACCCCAATAATTGCACTATCCCCTCTCCAAGATTTTTTTTTAGATTTTTCATGCATTAGATTTAAACCAAAATGGCTCCATAAAAATATACTCAAAAAAACACACCTTCTATGGATTACCGCAGTACAATACCCACAATGCGAGGTCCCAACCTCATGCAACAGACTTTAAACTGAACAGGTGGGTAAAAATAACAATCTTCTTTAAAATAGCAAACACTTTTTAATTGTCCACGAACTTATAATAACAGTTCCATGGGTAACATCACATAGATTGACATTTCAAAGTGTGCCGCTTGTCTAATATGGATTTTAGAACTCCTATTTGAGGTGCCGTACTGTCAAAATGCTGCTTTCGAACCAAGCCGTGTAGCCGGGATGATTTGAATTGAGAGTTCTGCATGAACCATCAAAACCGCAAGTTATATCTTTAAAAATGTCAATCTATGTGATGTTACCAATGGAACTGTTATTGTAAGTTCGTGGACAATTAAAAAGTGTTTGCTATTTTATAGAAGATTCTTATTTTTACCCACCTGTTCAGTTTAAAGTCCATAAAAATATACAACATAGATCCTCATTTGGCAATGTCATCAAAAAATATAAATGGTATGGCTGTCAGGATACAGATATGCAAAAACGACAAAAAAAATTGTTGTGTAATGATGCATCATTTCTGTTGTACATTACATTTACTCTACTTGCCATTGCAGCAAGAAAAGCTTTGATTGTTTTCAGAAATGCAACATTGGTACCATCTTTTAAATAGATGTCTGTAGTCATACCTATAGATGTGCCAAGCATCAAAGGAACGCCCATGCCCTGCTACGACACTAACTTAGCACTTATGCTATTTATATATGTAGTATTAGAATGGCCACATTACATAAATAGCGCAGAGCACTGTGGCATACTACAGTAATAGCATAGTGGTCTGGTCGATCATTTGGGGCTTGCTTGGTCTGTAAATTGGTGGGGAAAATACATTCAGCATTTCAAGCAATGTTTTTTAAAAGAAGACGTAATCTTTAGATGGTGCCATTCTCAGCCCTTCAAGATTACATCCATAGAGAAATGTATGCACCACAGCTACTGAATAAAAAGTAGACTGTCATTAACAGGAACCACATTATTATTATTATTTATAAATTATATTTTGTACTGAGGAGTAAATACTATGTCTGATGACAATTCTTCTTCCGCGGATCGTGAAGGTTACAGACCGTGACTCTATCATACCTGCAAACAAATATGAATGGTATTTAGAGACGGCATTTCTTTGTGCTTAAAAAGAATTTTAATCCAAGTAGACAAAACACCTTCACTTGCAAATTCATGGCCATTAATTGTCTGGCTATTTTCCTCTCAATTGAAAGGCTGTAGAGCTGTTATGTCTGTCTTGTAGAATGCTGTGTGACAATAGAATAGTAGATAAACAACAACCCCTAGTTGCCTGAACTAATTTACTAACATTCAGTAACATATCCCTCAAAGGGAGTCTGTAAAGGGGTGCAAATGTATAAGGGTATGCAATGGTATATTTATGTTTGTGTGGGATTCTCGTAGGTAGATAGAAGACAGTGGTGGCCACAGTGTAGAAATGTAAATTACTGTACATAGCAATGTAAACATAGGTTTAAGTTATGAAGTAATTATACTTAGTGATTAGGGTAGCAGAAGGAGTTAACTATACTTGGAGTGGGTTACTGGGCTGCTGGGTTAAGCAGCCAATCAGAGAGCTGACAGGGGAGGAATTAGGATTTGCACAGCTAATTAGGGAAGCTTGTAGCTCTGGGCCCAGTTCAGTTCTGAGTGTGTACATAGTTCCAGCTGTATGAAGCAGAAAAAAAGGAACCCTATCTATCTGCCGGCGATAGGTAGGGCAGGCCGGATTGTCACCCCACTCAATGATAATCCAGTAAGCAGAAGGCTTCAAGGAGAGGATGTCGGTGACCACAAATCTATCACCAATATTTTTTTTTTACTAATTGAACCCCGATACTGACACAGGCAGAAGCAGTGGAGGATTGGACCCCGGAGGTACAGATGGGCAGCAGACGTGAAAACTGCACTTACATTGTGGACCTCAGAGAGAGTGAGCCCAGTCAGTTAGCCCTGGGTAGCGTACCAAGAGGTCTGAAGAGAGGCCCTTAGGCATGACGGCTATCCCAGAGAGCAAGATGGATAAAGAGGCTACTGTGGAGGACAGGATCAAGAGGTTGACAGAGAGTGAGTCCCTCAGGAAAAGTGCTATTGTATTGGAGATGTGTACCGTTGCCATGTGTCATGCCCAGAAGAAATGTAACGTTCACAAGTACCAATGTCATGAGTAAATGCCTGTAGTTACCCCTGAGCTGCTGTTGTCTGTCAGTTGTTCAATTGCTGGTGCAACACACGACTATTCCACCCACACCAAAATACACCATCTATACCTGCGATTTCACAAATCTCTCACCAATGTTTTTTTTATTAATTGAAACTTGATATTGATACATATTCTTTTCTTCTTAGTTAGTTTTATATTCTGATTGCAGATTCTTTAATTATGATGCCTTCTTATGATTATGGGGGCAGACATCTTGCCTGAGATCTTTTAACAGCATTTAGAGAGATGCTTTACAGCAGCTACATGGGTAAAGGAGCCTGTGAACAGGGGCAGACCTATTGACTTCTATAGTATAGTTTTCTAGGCATGCTCTGTGATTTGGGAAGAAGTCGCTGTACAGGGAGAGGGAGAGGGGGAGCTGTGATTATCTCCTATTGTGAAAAGTGGATCCTTTGTTATCTATGTTTTCACCTTTCAGTGCAATTCTTCCTGTGCTAATAATGAGGAGAATGCCGAAAACAGAAAGTGCCTTTTGGCAAAAGTGTAAACTGTAGCATTTTTCAAAAATATTGACTGTGAAAAATTTAAAAAAAAAACATAACCAAAAATTCTTAAAAATGTGTTTAAAAAACATGAGTTAAACAATAAGTTATTTTCTGTTGACAAATTCTCTTTAAAGTGCCTATCCATCTCAATAATAAAGTTTTATGTTCCCAAAAATGTCATTGGTTTCTTAGTCAGGTACTAGGCATATGGCAGAAATGTATTCCTACTCTAATATACACAGAAAAAAAACAACTTACATGTTCCAAATATACCAAACAATAGTAAAAACCTAAAATACATTATAATTTGTAACGGACAATATCCTATGTCTTTTTAAGTCATTTCCCCAACAATGCCCATTGCTTTTCAAGGGAAGGAGGTTGTCGCTCAAGATTTTATGGTACATGGGTCCATCCATTCTCCCATTGACAGGCCCGGACTGAGCACCTGACGGACCGGGCACTTGCCCGGCGGGCCGTATGACTCCTGGGCCGCCCGCATTTACATACAATCAGCTGGCGCTGCTCCTACCTTCTTTAGTACGGGAGCAGCGCCACTGTTAAGAAGATTAAGTGCAGCTGCAGACAGCCACAGCTGCTGCTATGTGCCCCTCCACGCCTCAGTGTCCGTACTGGCAGCGTCAGGACTGTCATGATTCCTGATGCTGCCAGCACGGACATCACAGAGAAAGACCTATTGCCGCTGCCGCGCAGCTCTGCAGCGGCTGCTTCACTCAGGGAGGTAGGAGGAGGCAGCGGCAGCACAGCTCACACAGTCAGGGGGCGGGACCGGCAGCTCAGTGCACAGGAGAAGAGCACTGACTGCCTGCTCCGCCCCCTGCAGGCAGCACGCTGAGCAGAGGAGCTTCCTGTCAGGCAAGAAGATGCCTGCTCCTGCGGAGGACCTTCTAATTAGACTGTATTTTACTACTGGAGCCTTACCAGCTAAATCTCTACCTCCCCCACCAGGTCCTACCAGATAACCCCTTACGTCCACCCCAGGCCTCACCATGTAGCCGGCTTCACCATGTAGCCTGCCTCCCTCCTGGGCCTCACCATGTAGCCTGCCTCCACCTCCCCTGGACCTCACCATGTAGCCTGCCTCCCCCCTGGGCCTCACCATGTAGCTGGCCTCACCATGTAGCCTGCCTCCCCGCTGGGCCTCACCATGTAGCCTGCCTCCCCCTCCCTGGGCCTCACCATGTAGCCTGCCTCCCCATCCCTGGGCCTCACCATCTGGCCTGCCTCCCCCACCCTGGGCCTCGCCATGTAGCCTGCCTCCCCCACCCTGGGCCTCACCATGTAGCCTGCCTCCCCCTCCCTGGGCCTCACCATCTGGCCAGCCACCCCCTACCGGGGCCCGTACCTGCCAAGATACCCTCCCCCCTGGGCCCTTACCTACCTAATTGGAGTCTACCCAAAAGGGAGTCTACCTATTAACTTAATTTAGGAGCCTACCTTTTATATAAGGAAACAAAAATAACTAAGACTGTGTACAGGAGCGGGAGCCTCAGAGCTGTCTGTGGGAACGTTAACTGTTAGGGGCACAAGAGGTCATTATAACCATTGAGGTGCTATGTATGGGGAGTTTGTACACGATGGGGCAGGGGTAAAGAGATGCTGGAAAAGTGAGACGTCTAAGATGTTTGTGTTGTAAATTCTGCAGAGAAAAGTTATGGCTGGAGAAGTCGTCATGGTGTTCTGGGCCGAATGGAGAAGAGAAGGAGAAGAAAGCGACTCTCAACAGATAAGCCGTCTCCTGTGAGTTCCTGATGTCAGGGGTTATTTTGCTTCTGTTGGATCAGTGCTGTATTCATTGTCATGTGATGGTGACCAGTACGTAGCGGTATTGTAAGTTATAACAGCATTTATATAGTGGCAGCGTACACTTGTCATAATTGTAAAGACAACTGTATGCTTGTCCATAACCCTGTGAATAGGAGCTTCTGTGTGCCAATTTTACTTTCTTGCTGGTGTTTATAGTGGTGTTTATTATAGCAGAGTGGTGGATATTGTATGTGGGCTGGTAGTTTTTTTTTTTTTTGCCAGGGCTGTTTTTTTGGTCCCAGTCCGGTCCTTCCCATTGATGTGGTGAAGTAGTCCTGTGCCCTTAACAGAGAAACACCCCCAAAACATAATGTTCCCACCTCCAAGCTTAACAGTGTTACAAAGAAATGCTCGGTTCCCGCAACGCAGAGAACTCGAGCAGAAGGAATAAAGGAGCGCAATGTGTATTATCGCACAATCAATAGAAAAGCAGTCAGTTTAAAACCTGCTCACCTTATAGAGCTGTACAATCAATGGTGATAGTAGGGAGAGCCAGCACATTCCTCAGTGATGTAGTGCTCGGACACCAGCTCAAGCCAGCAGCGGTAGATACTTCAGCACATAGAAGAATCCAGCACGACCCAAATGGTAAAATAAAACTTGCAAAATTTATTTCCAGTATAGGTTAAAATACAAAAATATGAAAATAGCACATGGTCAGATGGCAAGGAGTGATGACCAGAGAACCCTTAGGACAAAAAACACACTGACGTGTTTCGGGCCTACATAATAGTGCCCTTACTCATAGTGATAATCGGCATAGACTGACTCTATCTGTTATATACCCTGTATGGTTGGTTATGGCTTGTATGTAATTAGATAATAATATGATAATTTAGCGCAGCCGCGCAGTGAACTCACCTCAGACTTCATTGCGGTGTGTGCATGCCGAGCACTCAGCTGGAGGGCCGGAGCTGAAACAGTTCCGGACCTGTGGTACAGCTCATTTGAAAGCTCAAAAGGTAGTTGGGAGCTCAGCAGCTGTATAACGCTCCACTCCCCAATCAGCAACCAATGATCCTCAAGAACTCACAGACAAAAAAGGCTTCGGCTTGTAGCAATGAAACAATTATATCACACGATGTGAAATAAAAGACAAGGATCCAAAAAAGCGCTAGAGTAAAAAACAAAAGCTTTAAACCAACATAAGTATAGGTTGGTTTATTATATTAAAAGGCAGTACTGTGATGCATTTCGCCGAGAACACTCTGCTTCATCAGGCATATACAATACATGGAGACAGACGATTTTAAATAGCAATATCACTGAGAACGAGGCTCCTGCTCTTAAAGGGATAGCAGCACCTTTGTTAAAATGTATAAAATTATAAATAATACATAGGGCATATACAGTATATAAAAATATATCATTTTAAATAACTATCACAGAAAAATCTTTACTCTAAACAAAATCGTACACCTTTGTTAAATGTATAAAATCATAAATAATATATGTTAATTTAAAAACTTATACATAGGTTCCCCATGCAGGGATTGAACTCCAGGCAACCATATGTTAAGCAGTGACACTAACCACTACACTAACAACTAACTTCATATTGATCAGCCTGTTGTATCTTGAATTTCATTTAACCCATGTGGACTGCTAGTGTTCAATTTATAAATCAAATAGACTTCCGTTGCTGCTAACCTATTATGTCTATCTAAAACGTTGGGACTAATACTTTCAATAGGTTGAACCGTGAATATCGGCTCCATATTAGGATGTTTTTCAATGAAGTGCCTAGGCAGACTATGTATCATTTTTTTATGTCTCGCGTTGAACCTATGGTTTATCATACGTCTTGACAATTTCAAAGTAGTCTTCCCGACGTATTGGAGACCACACATACAAGATATAACATAAATAACAAAGGTGGACGTGCAAGTCATATATGATTTGATTAAAATTTTTTAGCCCGTACTAAAAGAGGTAAAATCCGAACCACAAGTAAACATTTTACAGCACTTACACGAATAATGGTTACAGGTAAAAGTTCCTAAAATTTTTAAAACACCATCCTTTTCTATTTCACCTCCTTTTCTATATTGTTTAAGTTTGGATGGTGCAATTTTATTTCTAATAGTAGTAGCTTTTCTAAAATAATTTGTGGATTTTGGGGTAAAATAGGATGTAGCACCGGATCCAATTTTAAAATGTTCCAATGTTTCGCTAAAAGCAGCCTAACATCCCTGTGCTGGGAATTAAAAGTTGTAACAAATTTAAAATTGTGATCCTCCACCTTTTTCTCCAATTTCATATTTCTTTTATCATTAAGGTATTCAGCTTGTGTTTGCAATGCCGCTCTATTTTTGGCCTCCTCAATCAATCTGGTGGGGTAACCTTTTTGTTTAAATTTTTCAGCAAGAAATTTTGATTGTGTGTCAAAATCCGAATTTAACGAATTTTTTCTTACACTTCGGAATTGTCCGTAGGTTATATTGCGAACCCACGCTCGCCGATGGTTAGACTGAAATGACAGATAGCTATTTGAATCTGTGGGTTTAAAATTTGTTTTAGATGCTATTCTGTCATTTTGGATAGAAAGACACAAATCTAAAAAAATAATCTCGTCTTTACTATGATTTTCCATAAACGAGATTCCCCACGTGTTATTATTTAAAAATAAATAATGTTCTTTGGGTCATAGGCAGCATTTCTCTTCATCCACACACGGAGAGTTGAGTTAATGCCAAAGAGCTCAATTTTTGTCTCATCTGCCCTCAGCACCTTCTCCCAATCACTCACAGAATCATCCAGGTGTTCATTGGCAAACTTCAGACGGACCTGCACATATGCCTTACTGAGCAGAGGGATCTTGTGGGCACTGCAGGATTTTAAACCATTATGTTGTAATGTGTTACCAAAGGTTTTCTTGGTGACTGTTGTCCCAGCTGCCTTGAGATCATTAACAAATTCCCCCTGTGTGGTTTTAGGCTGATCTCTCATCTTCCTCATGATCATGGATACCCCACGAGGTGAAATTTTGCATAGTCTCCAGATTGATGTTGATTAACAGTCATTTTGTATTTCTTCCATTTTCTTACTATTGTACCAACAGTTGTCTCCTTCTCACCCAGCGTCTTACTTATGGTTTTGTAGCCCATTCCAGGTTTGTGCAGGTCTATGATCTTGTCCCTGACATCCTTAGAAAGCTCTTTGGTCTTGCCCATGTTGTAGAGGTTAGAGTCTGACTGATTAATTGAGCCTGTGGACAGGAGTCTTTTATAAAGGTGACTATTTAAGACAGCTGTCTTTAATGCAGGTAACAAGTTGATTAGGAGCATCTACCTGGTCTGTAGGAGCCAGAACTCTTAATGGTTGGTAGGGGATCAAATACTTATTTCTCTCAGCAAAATGCAAATAAATTTATATAGTTTATACAATGTGAATTTATGGATTTTATTTTGGATATTCTATCTCTTAATGTTAAAATTAACCTACCCTTTAAATTATAGACTGTTCATGTCTTTGTCAGTTGGCAAACTTACACAATCAGCACTTACACATAATCAAATAATTATTTCCTTCACTATATATTCCATTCCCCTAAACGCATCCAACGTCAGTTTCAGTTACTTCCACATAGGCCTAATGTTATAATATTGGGACAATGATGAATTAAACAGAAGTAAAGTCAGACAGGAAGTTGGACTGGAAATCAGCAACAAAAGAAGCGTTGTGTCGCTGGACTTTTTAATGTCTTAAAACTCCTTTTCGGACTAAAGAATCCGGGCAGTATGGTTGACAGCCGGTTCACAGATGGCTTTCAAATCTGAAAACTCTGTAAATCCGACCGAAAATCTTGCTGTGGGAACAAGCCCATGGAGAAAAAAAATGGAGTTTGGGTACAGAAAAAAGATATTGTGACATCAGAACACTGAAAGTTTACCTAAAAATGAAGACATACAGTATCTCACAAAAGTCAGTACACCCCTCCCATTTTGTTATATATATATATATATATATATATATATATATATATATATATATATATATATATATATATATATAGTATTACAGCATATCTTTTCATAGGTCAACAATGAAGATATAACACTTTGATACAATTTAAAGTAGTCAGTGTACAGCTTGTATAACAGTGTAAATTTGATGTTACCTCAAAATAACTCAACACACAGCCTCCAAAGTCTAAACTACTAGCAACAAAAGGTAGAACACCCCTAAGTGACAATGGAATAATTGTGCCCAATTTGTCATTTTCACTCCATTGGTGTCATGTGACTTGTTTGTGTTACAAGGTCTCAGGTGTGAATGGGAAGCAGGTGTGTTAAATTTGGTGTTATTACTATCACACACTCTCATACTGGTAACTGGAAATTTACATAGCATCTCATGGCAAAGAGCAGTCTATGGATCTGAAAAAATAATTGTTTGTCTACAAGACCAACTAGGCTATAGCCTATAAGAAGATTGCCAACACCCTGACACTGAACTACAGTACAGCAGTTTAACAAGACAGGCTCCACTCAGAACAGGCCTCGCCATGGTTGACCAAAGAAGTTGAGTGCACATGCTCTGCCTCATATCCAGAGATTGTCTTTTCAAAATAGAAGTATGAGTGCTGCCAGCATTGCAGCAGAGGTTACAGGGGTGGGTGTGGGGGTCAGCCTGTCAGTGTTCAGACCATACACTGCACAATGCATGAAATTGGTCTGCATGGCTGTAGTCCCAGAAGGAAGCCTCTTCTAAAGATGATGCACAAAGCACACAAACACTTTTCTGAAGACAAGCAGACTAAGGACATGGATTACTGAAATCATGTCCTGGGGTCTGATTAGACGAAGGTAAACTTATTAAGTTTAGATGATGTTAAGCGTGTGTGGCGGCAACCAGGTGAGGGCTTCAAAGACAAGCTTGTCTTGCCTAGAGTCAAGCACGGTGGTGGGAATGTTATAGCTTAGGGCTGAATGAGTGCCGTGGAGAGCTACAGTTCATTGAGGGAACCATGAATTCCAACATGTACTATGACATTCTGAAGCAGAGCATTATCCCCTCCCTTCAGAAACTGGTCCGCAAGGCAGTATTTTAGCATGATAACGACCCCAAACACACCTCCAAGACAACCTTTGCCTTGCTAAAGAAAATGAGACTTAAGATCTTGGACTGGCCAAAATTTTTTCCAGGCCTAAACCCTTGAGCATCTGTGGGGCATCTTCAAATAGAGGGTGGAGGAGCACAAGGTCTTTAACATCCACCTGCCCCGTGTTGTCATCATGGAGGAGTGGAAGAGGATTTCAGTGCTACCTGTGAAGCTCTATTGGACTCCATGCCCAAGAGAGTTAACCCCTTCCCGACATTGGACGTATGCATACGTCCTAGCGGGAAGTGCATTCCCGCAAATGGACGTATTGATACGTCCTGGCGATCGTGCGGGCTTACAAGCGAACCCCGCACGCTTGTGACATGGGACCAGCGGTATATTACCGCTGGCCTCCGCGGCGTCACCCACGGCCGGAGTGAGCTCCGGCCATGGGTGTTTAACCCCTTAGCCCCAACGATCAATTAAGATCGTCGGAGCTAAGTCGCAGGCAGGAGGAGTGAGCTCCTGCTGCCTGCACTCGGCGCACTGTCGCACGATAGTGCAGCAGCGATCTCCTACCAGATGGCCCCGGGAAGTGAAAGTCACTTCCCGGGTCGTTTGTGACGTCACCATGCCCACAATGCATTGTGGGCATGGTGATTGACAGTTGCCATGGAGACAAGTACACAGTAATAAGCTGTGTGCTTATCTCCTATTGTATGAGCGATTTGACGATCGTTCATATAATTCCCCTCTGAGAAAAAGTGAAAAAAGTGTAAAAAAGTTTAAAAAAAGTGAAAAAAGTAAAACACAATTACGAAAAATCAAATAAAACGCGTACATCGCCCTTTTCCCCTTTACAAGCGCCAATTGCCTCAAAAAAAGATAAAAAAATAAATAAAGTACAAATATTTGGTATCGCCGCGTGCGTAACGACCTGCCCTATAAATATGTCTTGCCATTTAACCCGCATGTTGAACGCTGTAAATAAAATAAAAAAACAGTCATGGAATTACGATTTTTGTTCATCCCGCAGCACATAAAATAAAATAAAAAGCAATCAAAAACTCATATAAACGCCAAAGTTGTACCAATTAAAAAGTCAGTTCATCCCACAAAAAAAGTCCTTACACGTCTCTGTATACGGAAAAATAAAAGATAGCGATGCATAATTATTGTTTTACACAATAAAAACACTTTTTTTTTTGTGCTTTAACATAAATAGAACTATATAAATTGTTATTTCCGTAATCGTATTGACCCACAGAGTAAAACTAACTTCTCACGGATACAGCACGGTGAGCACTGTTAAAAATAGAATTAAAAATCACTACTTGGATTGCAGTATTTTCTTCAACCTGCCTTCCAAAAAATGGATTTAAAACTGATCAAAAAGCCTTGTCCCCCAAAAATGATACCAATAAAAACATCAACTCATCCTGCAAAAAACAAGCCCATTCACAGCTCCGTATACAGAAAAATAAAAAAGTTATGGCTTTCAGACTATGGCGATGCAAAAGCTTGCTCTCCTTTTTGAATAAAAGTGTTTTTATTGTGTAAAAGCAGTAAAACATAAAAAAATACAAATTGGGTATCGCTGTAATCGTATCAACCTGCTGAGTAAAGCTAGCATGTAATTTATGTTGCACGGTGACTGCTGTAAAAAATACAAATAAAAAACACTGCTAGGATTGCTGTATTTTGTTCAAAATGCCTCACAGAAACCTTAATAAAAAGTGATCAAAGCCTTATATGCCCCCCATAATGGTACTAATAAAAACATCAACTCATACCGCAAAAAACAAGCCCATAATCAGCTCTGTATACAGAAAATGAAAAAATTTATGGCTGTCAGAATAGGACAACATAAAAACTAAATTTGTTTATAGACATTTCTATTGTGTAAAAGTAATAAAACATAAAAAACTATATAAAATTTATATCATTGTAAATGTACCGAACCACATAGTAAAGTTATCCTGTCATTTATCCCGTACGGTGAACACTGTAAAATTGAAGCCCAAAAACAATGGTGGAACTGCGTTCCTCCCCCCCCCCCACTTTCATGGCTCAATGCTAAAAAACATTATGGAACACCTGTGCGCCCAAAATGCACAATACATCCCTAGATGAGATCCCTGAGGGGTGTTGAATCCAGAATGGGGCAACTTCTGGTAGGTTTCACCTGTTCTGGTACTTTGGGGGCTTTGCAAATGCGACATGATACCCATCAAAATCTGTGTTCCAAAAGCCAAATAGCGCTCCCTCCCTTGTACACCCTGACATGCACCAAAACCACAGATTACACCCACATGTAGGATATTGCCGAACTTGGAAGAAATTGTGTAACACAATTTTGGGTGTTTTTTTTCCAGGATTCCTTCTAAAAATTAAACATTTTCAGCTAAAATTTAAATTTCAGATTGCTGGAAAAAAATATTTTTTTCATTTTCACAGCCTAACGCTAAAAATAATTGTGAAACACCTGTGGGGTCGATATACTCACTACTCACCTGGATGTATTCCTTAAGGGGTGTAGTTTCCATTATCGGGTCTTTTTAGGGGAGTTTATAAGTTTTAGCCCCTTAGGGCATCTGCAAACCTGAAATGGCGCCTAAATAAAATCGTATGAAAATGAGACCCCAGAGTCCAGTAGATGCTCCTCCTATTCTGGGGCTTGTGGTTGAGCTAAATAGCGCACTAGGACCACATATAGGATATCTCTTAAAACAGCAGAATATGGTGAATATATATTAAGTTTAATTTCCCTGATAACATATATAGTGTTCTTGTATATAATGGATAAAAATTGAAAATCTGCAAAAAAGTGAAATTTCACCTCCACTTTGCTTTAATTCCTGTGAAACACCTAATGAGTTAATAAACTTTCTAAATGCTGTTTTGAATACTTTAAGGGGTGTAGTTTCTTAAATGAAGTCATTTATGGGGATATCTAACAAGCAGGCCAATCCTAGTCACATCAGAACTGGACTCATCCCTAAAAAAATGTATATTGCAAATTTTCTTGAAAATTACTACTAAATTTCTAAGCCCCCTTATGTCGTAAAAAAAACTCATACATTTAAAAAAAATGATGGCAAACTACAGCAGACATATGGTAGATGCTAGTTATAAACTATTTTAAGTGGAATAACTATCTGTCTTACACGCAGAAATTTTTGAAGTTTGAAAATGGTACATTTTTCACATTTTTCCCGATGCTTTGATATCTTTCACAAATAAACAGACTTTTTGGACCAAAATTTCTCACTATCTTAAGGCACAATGTGTCACAAGAAAACAGTCTCTGAATCACATGGATAGGTTAAAGTGTCAAAAAGTTATTCTCACATATAGTAACACATGCACAGAGGCCAAAAACTGGCTCCGGCGGCAAGGGGTTAAGGCAGTGATGGAAAATAATGGTGGCCACACAAAATATTGACACTTTGGGCACAATTTGTCCATTTTCACTTAAGGGTGTACTCACTTTTGTTGCCAGTGGTTTAGTGTTGAGTTATTTTGAGGGCACACAAAATTTACACTGTTGTACAAACTGTACACTGACTACTTTACATTGTATCAAATTGTCATGTATTCAGTGTTGTTCCATGAAAAGATATCACACAATATTTAAAAAAAATGTAGGGGTGTACCCTTTTGTCGATACTGTCCCCCATTATCCCATTATATATTAATTCTCACCAATAAAACCCACTGCAACTTCATTACAAGAGCATTCTCCTAAGGAAATAAAACAAATGCTGCTTGGACATCATTACAAAAGAATTTTACTAAGAATAGAAACAATCTTTATTATTACCTCATCAAAGCAAACTTTATTGTAGGACGTAAGACAAACACATTTGCAACATTATCTCAATAGCTAAGAATCAATGCAAATGGTATTGCAATATTATTACATATTGTTTTTAGAAATAAACTCGGATGCTATTGTAAATAAGTACAATGGATATCTAACTATGAATAAAGACAAACACCCTTGTGACATCATCACATTAGAATATTACCACTGAATAAAGACAAATTTAAGTGTAAAATAAAAAGGCAAACTCCATGTGACATCACCACACTAGAATTTTGCAAATTAATAAAGACAAACACTACTGTAACATCATCATAGTGGAATCCTACCTAGTAATGAAGGCAAACTCAATTGTTACATCATCACTAAGGATTTCTGTCTAATGATTTTATGAAATTGTATTTAGTTGGAAGTGCACATTATAACAAGGGAATGACCTCAAACACACGTTTAAATCCTTCACTGTACAAAAAGAAACAAGATCTTTTCTACTAAAGGTGCATTACCAAATATTACAATCAGGATTGGAAATGACATATCTGGGAACATTTTCTTTAACAAATCATGGCCTGTTTAGTTTGTTAGGGTCACTTTTATGTTAATATGGTATTTGAATGAATATAACATATTGAGATGCTCATACATTAATAAAAAGAAAATTAACCTACATCAGGTGTTCTTACTTTTTCACATGACTAGACATGCTTTTACTGATTTTTACAGCGGATGTATTATTAAGACAACAGATAAAAATCCTTTTTAAGTCAGGACTTAACTATAGATGACATGCCATTAAAGGGTAAAAAGATCAGTCAAGGGAATCAAGGTTCAACAGGATGAAAAATAACCTATTCATCGGGTGAAGAGCTTGCTGACCCTTGGATCACACTCTTAAGGAGATTACTCCTCTTTTAAGTAAAGTACTTTTATCATGCCATCAAAGTGCTGGCTTTGTAAGCATTTGCACGTTGAATACAGGTGCTTGAATGCAAAAAAAAAGTAATTTCATTAAATTATTTAAGAACAGGTCTTGTTTTCAGCAAAGGAATATATGAAAGATAAACCCTTTTACAATAAAAAACCTGTGAATTGGTTATTGCTTTTTTGATGACGGGGAATCAATATTTTTAAAACAGATGGAGGCTTTCCCCAATTAACCTGAAATTTTGAACCATTTTATTGTCCACATGATGCCTGCCACATTTGAATATCTAAAGTTCTGTTGAAATGAGCAAAGATCACCATAAAGTTCGTTGGTGATTAAAGTTAATTTCAGAAGAGCTGTTCTGGTTTGGGGTTGTTGCTTTATTATGGACCCTCAATGACCCTCAAGGGCAGGGCAAGCTCTCCCTTACCCCCCCTCAATCTCTAAAGTTCTGCATGATACATGGCAGATGGACAATAATTAAAGGGTTTTTCTAAGACTTTTAAAAACCTCCTTGCCCACTCTCATTGTGCTAGAAGGAAAAATTCACCCATACTTACTTCTGCCATGAGTACCGTTCCCGCACTGCCGGGTTCAGTCCCCCCAAGTCCCCCCTGTTGACATACATTAAAGGATCCATGATGTGCAAAAACCAATTTGGCTTTGAAGTCATTGCTTGCTGTACGCCCTGCCACAGAGGTCAGTGATTGGTGTCGCTCATGTGATCCCTGAAGGAATCATCGTGAGGGTCAGGGTTGAAAACGGAGCTTGTTCCCCCTGGAAAAATTGTGATGGGAGACGTAAGTATGGGTTCATTTTGTTTAAAAGCACAGTGGGAGGTGGAAGGGAGGTTTTTAAAAGTCTGACAAAACCCCTTTAATTGTTCTCTGTTGCACCATTCTCTATCAATTCTTAGTGATCTTATTGGTCAAAGATCAAACACTGCTCCTTTTTTTTAAATAGGTAAAGCGCATAAATTGTTTTTGTCACTCATTGGTGCCTACTCTTCCTGTCTCTGTTTCACATGTCGTTATTTGTAATAATAAAATGGCCTTGGGAAAAAAATACAAAAGTCTGTTGATAATTGTGGCAGGCAACCCCAGGCGGTGTGTTCTGCAACCCTTGGTACAACAGGATACTTGCTGCAGACGTGCCACCCAAAACCTGGTTTCAGTGGGGGAAGGAAACTATTTACTGTCAGTAGCAATAGGTTACTGACACATGTGACTAGCATGGCTGTCTTGCAGCCAGGTATGGGGTTTTCCCTTTTGGAAAAGGTCATAGCCGGTGGGTGGGGGGGCCGTTTTCCAGTTCTGTGCCCGGTCTTTTAGGCATTAAAAGGTGGTCTCCGGTGTCCAGGGGGTTGGTCGGGCCTAGGTTCGGAACTGGAGCTAGAGGAGGCTCGGCCCCAGAGGGTAAGGGAAAGCCTTAAAGGGGGTTTGCCTAATCTCTTTTTATACCTCTTGTACAGCTCTTCAGCTTGTGTGCTCAGAAGGGGGGTGTGTGATTTGTTTTAGTTGCATTATGTGACCCCCAGGATGACATCACAGGCCTTTCCTCTCTTGTCAAAGAAAGGCTGTTTTGTAAAGCATTGTGAGTAGTTGGAGGTAATGTTTTTACTTCAAGGAAAAAACCCGTGTTTTTTTTTCTTTTTCAATGCACAACCTAATTTAGGTTTTTTTTTATTTTTTTGCACTGTTTGACTAATTTTTAAAAGGGTTAGAGGGACGGGTTTGAGTGACAGCCCTGGGGTTTAAAAACTCAGTAGTTGCTGGGGAGAAGTGTGTCTGGATTTTTCGCCCTGGTCGTGTCCCTTGGAGATAAGTTGTAAACAAGGGATCACTAAATGAGCAGCTAAAATAAAAATTTTTCGAATTTTTAATAATAAGAAAGGTGAAAAAATTTGTTATTTCATTTTTCGAGCTTTCCCTGTAAATTTACTTCTGGAAAAACCCCTTTAAGGAGCAGTAAGGACACTGTAGTTTTTGAGGTGCTGTGTGGTAGGCACAGACCTCTGGTTAGAGAGGCACTGTGTTGGTGAGTTAGTGGCTAGAACTCTGAGGGTTCTTTTGTTTATGTATTTGTTTTCTGTAACCTGTGTCCTCGCTAATAAAGCTTGCTGTGGCCAGATGAAAAGAAGTCTGGTGTCGGAGTGCCCTATCTGGAAGCGCCATAATCATTTTACCAAGAACAACTATCCCAGGAGCTAAGTGTGAACCCCTAGGACGGACAAAGATGGCGCCTGAGGGCTAAGCAGCAGCTTACAATATATGTGTATATATAGATAGATAGATAGATAGATAGATAGATATACCGTATATACTCGAGTATAAGCCGACCCGAGTATAAGCCGAGGCACCTACTTTTGCCACAAAAACCGGGAAAGCTTATTTACTCGAGTATAAGCCTAGGGTGGAAAATGCAGCGGCTACTGGTGAATTTTAAAAATAAAAATAGATACCATTAAAATTACATAGGCAGATATAGGCAATTTAATGTCCCCCATAGGCAGATATAGGCTGGTATAAGCAGTTTAATGTCCCCCATAGGCAGATATAGGCTGGTATAGGCAGTTTAATGTCCCCCATAGGCAGATATAGGCAGCTATATGTCCCCCATAGGCAGGTTATAGGCTGGTATAGGTCATTACAGGCTGGTATAGGTCCCCCTAGGCAGGTTATAGGCAGGTATAGGTCATTATAGGCATGGTATAGGTCATCCTAGGCAGGCTATAGGCTTGGTATAGGTCCCCTAGGCAGGCTATAGGTCGTTGTAGGCAGGTATAGGTCCCCCTAGGCAGGCTATAGGCAGGTATAGGTCCGCCTACGCAGGCTATAGGCAGGGGATAGGTCCTCCAGGTAGGCTATAGGCAGGTATAGGTCCTCTAGGTAGGCTATAGGCAGGGTATAGGCAGGTATAGGTCCTATAGGTAGGCTGTAGGCAGGGTATAGGCAGGTATAGGTAGGCTGTAGGCAGGGTATAGGCAGGTATAGGTCCTATAGGTAGGCTGTAGGCAGGGTATAGGCAGGTATAGGTAGGCTGTAGGCAGGGTATAGGCAGGTATAGGTCCTATAGGTAGGCTGTAAGGGTATAGGCAGGTATAGGTAGGCTGTAGGCAGGTATAGGCAGGTATAGGTCCTCTAGGCAGGCTATAGGCAGAGTTTTAAAACAAAAAAAAACACTTACCTGGCTCCCTGCTGCTCCGTCTCCCTCGCCACTCCGCCTCCTCGCTGTCCGGCCTCCCGCGCGCTCTGTCTTCTCGGCACAGGCGGGTGATGTCATCAGGCCGCGCACGCAGCGTGATGACACTCGCTTCCTGTGCCGGAAACTCCGGACAGCCGTGAGTTTGCGGCCACCCGGAGTCCACTGCGGCGCAGGGAGCGCTCGCTCTCTGCGCCGCGTGGTTATCTCTTCCCCATGTGAGCGCTCCGGAGGAGTTGCTAACGGGGGAGGAGATCGGGGGAAGGGGGAAAAACGGGCCTTTCGCAGCGCCCGGGGGCTTTTGCTTTTACTGGGGGCCTTCAGTATTGCGCCCCAAGGAGGAAAGTCGCATTTAGTTTGAAGCTCCCTGTCGGCACTCGGCCATCCCCAGGGGCCCGAGCGCCAAACGTGACTCGAGCAAAAGCCAGGGGGGTTTTTTCCCAGCACATTTTTGTGCGGATAAACTCGGCTAAAAAATCAGAGTTTATACGGTAGTTTTTAAAAAAAAAAATTTTTATTGAATACTTTTAAAATAAAAAAAAATAAAAACCCTTTTAAATACATTTTTACCTTTGAAGCCCCACATAAAAATGTATGTATATAAACAAGCTTTAAACCGGTGCCTAATACGTAGCATTCGGGGCTTTCACATAAAACCCACTTAAAGTGTTCAAAGTGCCCTATAAAAAATAATAAAATTTTCCCCATTTTACTGCACATAGGACAAGAGATACAGAAAAAAACACTTTCACTCCCGGGGGGTTGTGGTCTGAAACCCCTTGTCCCCCTTTATATGTTTTTTTGAAAAATATTAAATTTTGTTTTATGTTGGCAGTTTTGAGTACTTTATTTGGGACTGTGCTATGCCTGAATGCTCCGTTTTCCACTTTGATGATTTTTCCATTTGTGGTTTGCATGTTTTTGATTTTTTCCAAAATTCATACTTTGTACATAGAAAGGGGTTTACAGTAGTTTTGGATCGTTTAAAAGGTTGGCTTATCAAAATTTTCGGTGGGAGGGGTCGTTAGTCGGCCCCCTTCCCGAAAAGATTTTGGGATGGTCGAGATAGATGATCGCCGATGACCTTTAAAAGTCTATGGGGGGAGCAACAACCCTTCCCATTCTTAAAAAACCCAAAACGGGTGGGAGAAGCGGGAAATTTAAAAACCCAAAAACCCTTTTAAAATGGAAAATTGCTACTTTCCTTAGGCAACCATTAGGGTTAAATAAAAGCCACGAAAAAGATCACGGGAAAACCTTCCTATCCTGTATTGCCCAACCAGCATGCCCCTTAAAACTATGAATAAACCAAAACCAAAAAAAAGTGAAAGAAGGGAAGTATTATTTGAACCTCATTTTACTTAAAAGGGGACTTGACTATCCCTGCCCTGGAAATTTGCAGCATGACCCAAAAACCCCCTAGCCCCCCGATTTAAAAAAGTGCCGGGGAAAAAAGGGTCTTTAAACCACCTTTTAAAGTTTAAATGGCATGGGAATATCCCTGCTGAGCCACAGCATGAGCCCCCAAAACATGGGCCCCAAATGTTTAAAAGTGCCGGAAAAAGGAGTTTTTTCAACCACCATTTTTGTTTCACGGGGGCATTTGAACTTTACCTGCCCCTGGGCCACAAAATTGACCCCCAAAAACCTGCATGCCCCCTTTTTTAAAAAGTCCCCGAAAAAGAAGTCTTTTAAAACCACTTTTTAAATTTTTCCTCCGGAAAAATTTTACCATTGTCCCTGGGCCCACGAAATGGCCCCCAAAAACCTTGCAGGGCCCCAGTTTTTAAAAAGTGGGGAAAAAGGGTTTTTTCAACCCCCCATTTTATTTTTTAAAGGACATTGAATTTTCCCTGTCCGGGGCCCAAGCATGAGCCCCAAAACCTGCTGCCCCCAGTTTAAAAAAAAAATTTCCCGGGGAAAAGGGGTCTTTCAAACCAAACCATTTTATTTTTAAACTGGACATATTTTTTCCCTTTTGGGTTTGCGCTTTGCCCCTCCTTTTGAATGCGGACCAATTAAAGCTTCACTTGGAAAAAAACTGGTGGTTAACGTCCTGTTACCCCCCAGGTGCCCTTTTTCTTGCATTATTTTTTTCTTTTAAAATAAACGTGCTGGAGGAAAAATTGTCTCTGTATTTTTGTTCTCTGCCCCGTGTCAATACTTACAGGTCCTCTAAATTCCCCTTTCATTGGTCAAG
>JAODAL010022193.1:0-65303 GCA_025379985.1 Phyllomedusa bahiana | reverse complement strand
AGGTGGTGCCTGAGCCAGACTTGTGGTATTGGCTCTACACTGCCCTGTATGTATGACCTGCAGGAGAACAGGTTCCTACATTCTGGTGCATTCTACAAGGCCTTAAAGCGATTTAGAACTGGCCTCTATGCGCCAACGTTCATACATGTCGCCCTTTGTGTTTCCCAAATCTCCAGAGTGAGTGCCAGAAGTTTAGTGATTGGAGATTGGAAATAGTTGTACTGAAAATGTTCTTTTATCAACACATCTGCTTCCATCAGTTCATATTTCCCAAACCATTTTCATTACCATTCAAAAAATAATTGTATAAGTAACCATTTTGGGATGGGAAACATAGAGCTGTGTGGTTCTCATACACGATAGGCCTCAGAATAAAAACAAAGAATCTCTGACAATTAGATTAAAATCGGGGTACTCTCCAGTTCCTTATCTACAGCAGGGTCTGACCTTTCCCTCGTCACTTAGCTTCAGTTCACATGGTGCGTTCCTTTGCATTTTAAAGGTCAAGGAGAAAAAGGCATTAAAAAATCCATGCATTTTTATGTAAATTGCTGTGGTTTTGCATTGTGGTTGTTTTGATTTAAAGGGGTTGTCCATTTTTTTTAGGTTTATTTAGAGTTCCAGTGGTATCAGAAAGTAAAAAAAAAGTTATACTCACCTCCCCCCTCCTCTGTTTCCTTCTGGTCTTAATGTAAATGGTACTTCATCGCTCCAGGTGCTGATTGGCTGCGGCGGTCTTGCACCATTGGCTGACATAATCTTTCAGAAATAAGTACTCAGGGCAGAGATGTCAGCCAAATATACATGAGCATTGCAGAAGCTGCAGATGGAACTTTCTTGTTTTACTAGAGCAGTCTGCTTAAAAAAAAAAAAAGAAGTGAACTGGACAACCCCTTTAACCCAAATTTCATGTGTGTTTCAAATTTAAGTTAAAGGCTTGTTCTCGTCATGCTGTTTCTCAGAGCCTGCTCTTTACTGCCTTCTTCATATTCCAACTTCCTGGTTAGGCTGTGGGCAGTTGTACGGCTTCAGGCTCCCCCTTCCTGTTCAGGCTGTGGGCGGTTCTACAGCTTCAGACAACCACTTCCTGGTCAAGCTGTGGGTGGTTCTACAGCTTCAGGCTCCCACTTCCTGTTCAGGCTGTACTGGTTCTACAGCTTCAGGCTCCCACTTCCTGTTTAGGCTGTGGCTGGTTCTACAGCTTCAGGCTCCCCCTTCCTGTTTAGGCTGTGGATGGTTCTAGATCTAGGTTCTAGGCTTCAGGATCCCATTTCCTGTTCAGGCTGTGGGCGGCTCTACAGCTTCACGCTCCCACATCCTGGTTAGGTTGTGGGCGGTTCTATAGCTTCAAGCACCCACTTCCTGTTCAGGCTGTGGGTGGTTCTACAGCTTCAGGCTCCCATTTCCTGGTCAGGCTGTGGGCGGTTCTACAGCTTCACACTCCCACTTCCTGGTTAGGCTGTGGTCGGTTCTACAGCTTCAGGCACCCACTTCCTCTTCCACAGTAGTGACTGACATTTCAGCTCTGCTATTCCTAGCGGAGCCCGTTAATGGGACATATGTGATTGAGGGGTATTAACAGCAGAGCACAAGGTTATAGAGTTCTACAGGGTTAAAGTTTATCAGTAAGAAACATAAAAAAGCTCATGTGCTTCTGATAAGACACAGCAGGGATTGATTTTATCATTGCGACCATCCCTGCCAGGGCAGCTGGAGCATTGAGAGCGGAGACAGGTAGTTGGTAACCTAGGAAAGCTTGTGTACACAGGCCGGAGATAAAAACAGTTCTATCTCTGAAGAGAAGCAAAATCACAACTGCAGTATATTTGGGAATAGTCTTCATTTATCTTTGCCTACATGTTTAAAGCTCATCAATGTTGTGATAACACCACTTTAATTATGAAAACACTTGCCTTCTAAAAACCTATGCATTTTTGCTGCATGAGATTTTGATACAGTTGAGAAACTCAACAAAAACGCAGTATGTGAACACAGTCATAGAAACAACACAAAAATCATCTGATTACTATAGGTGTGGCTTCGAGGAACACTTGTATTAGAATATTTTTTTGTTTAAATCAATATTCCTAGAAAACAATTGTTTTTAAAAAGCTTTTACTGAGATGTATGCTGCGCAGTGTGGGACTTAATTCTTGGGGCCCACCAGTGGAGTTAATTCTTGGGGCCACCATTGGAGTTTATTCTTGGGGCCACCAGTGAAGTTGATTCTTGGGGCCACCAGTAGAGTTGATTCTTGGGGCCCACCAGTGGAGTTGATTCTTGTGGCCACCAGAATAGTTGATTCTTGGGGCCCATCAGGGGAAAAATGATTTTTGGGGGGCCACCAGTGGAGTTGATTTTTGGGGGGCCCACCAGTGGAGTTGATTCTTGGGCCACCATGGAGTTAATTCCTGAGGCCAAACAGGGGAGTTAATTCTTGGGGCCCACCAGTAGAGTTGATCTTGGGGCCCCCCAGTGAAGTTGATTTTTGGGGGCCACCAGTATAGTTGATTCTTGGGGCCCACCAGTGGAGTTGATTCTTGAGGCCACCAGTATAATTGATTCTTGGGGCCCATCAGTGGAAATGATTCTTGGGGCCCACCAGTGCAGTTGATTCTTGGGGCCCACCAGTGGAGTTGATTCTTGGGGCCCACCAGTGGAGTTGATTCTTGGGGCCCCCCAGAGGAGTTGAATATTGGGCCCCACCAGTGGAGTTTATTCCTTGGGGCCACCAGTGGAGGTAATTCCCCTGAGGCCCCCAGTTGGGGCCCACCAGTATAGTTGATTCTTGGGGCCCATCATTGGAGTTAATTCTTGGGGCCCACCAGTATAGCGGATTCTTGGGCCCACCCGTGGGGCTGATTCTTGGGGGCCCACCAGTGGGGCTAATTCTTGGGGCCCACCAGTATAGTTGATTCTTGGGGCCCACCAGTGCACTTGATTCTTAGGGCCCCACCAGTGGAGTTGATTCTTAGGCTATGTTCACACGGGTGAAATTGGGACATATTCCGTACTGCGCTCAATATGGGCTGAGATCCGTCCCAATACTTACGCTAATCCACAGTTCTCATAGAGAACTATGGATTACGCCTCTTTTCACCTCTCGGACAATACGCCCAGGGCCGCCATACAGGGGGTACAACCAGTACTCCCGTATGGGGCCCGGTGGAATAAGGGGGCCCGCGGCGGGTGGGCCCCTTATTCCTCACGGAAAGAGCGGGCCCGCGGCGCAGCCGCCGAAACCAGGCTCCCCCTTTGGCCCACAGTGTGGGCCCCGAGCTCCTGCGGCCCGGGAGGCAGTGCCGTCGCTCCCGGGGCCCGGCCCGCGCATTCGGTCTCTGAACCCCGGGGGGCCCCCGGGGTCCCGGGAGCGGGGCCCCAGGGGAACCGGCCCGGGATTGGGGGGACGGGATGCCCCCGACCCCGGGGGTTTGAAAAGGGTTTGGTTTAAAGCGGAGCAAGCCCCCGCAGGCTCCCCTTCCGCTGTTTCTCCCGGGGCAAGGTTAAAGGCGTGAGGCCTTCAGTCCCGGGGCCCCGGCCCTTTGCTGATTTTAGGGGGTTTTGGGGGTTTTGGGACTTTCATTTCACCCGCGCCGCCTTGCAGGGGCGGGCAAAAATCCCGGGGGAGCCCGGGGGGCTGGGGTGGGGGTTTTTGGGTAGCGGGGGTTTCAGGAAAAGTGACTGATTTTTTTTTTTTGTTTTTTTTTATTTTAAGGGGGCCCGGGACTGTCCCAAAACAACTAAAGGGGGCCCTGATGCTGCCTAATCAAAAAGGGGGCCCTGACTCTGTCTAAAACAAAAGGGGGGCCCCTAAACTGCTCCCCTATATAAAAAAGGGGGGCCCCTGACGGGCTGCCTATATTTTTAAAGGGGGCCCGGGAACTGCGGCCTATATCCCCAAGGGGGCCCGGGGCCTTGGTTGGGCCTAAAAATTCGGGGGGGCCCGGGTGCTCCCCTATATCAAAAGGGGGCCCCTTGGCTGCGGGCCTAAAACCAAAAAGGGGGCCCTGACTGCGCTAAATCTAAAGGGGGCCCTGCCTGCCCCCCCTATATCTAAAGGGGGCCCTGCTCTCCCTTTTTATCTAAAGGGGGGCCCGGGCTGTGCTATTTTCAAAGGGGGGCCCGGCTCCCTCCCTTATCTAAAGGGGGCCCGGGATTGTTTCCTTTATCAAAAGGGGGCCCCCTGGCTCCCGCCTTTTTAAAAAGGGGGGCCCCCCTGGGGGCTGCTTTATTCAAAAGGGGGCCCGGGTTGCTTGCCTTTTAATCTAAAGGGGGCCCGGCTGTTTGCCCTAAATCAAACCCGGGGGCCCGGTGAGCCTATAACAAAGGGGGCCCGGGGATTTGCCAAAATTTTGGGGGGGCCCCGCCCCGTTTTCCTTTACTAAAGGGGGCCCGGGCCCTCTGCCAATAAAAAAGGGGGGGCCCTGACTGCTGCTATATTTTTAAAGGGGGCCCTGACTGTTCCTTTTATCTAAAGGGGGCCCCTCTGCTGCCTAAAAAAAAAAGGGGTTGGCCCGGGCTGCTGCCAAATTTTAAGAGGGGGGCCCTGGCTGTGCCTTTATCAAAAGGGGGGCCCTGGTGGCGCCAATAATTAAAGGGGGGGCCCGGGCCCTCCCTGCCTATAAAAAAAGGGGGGGCCCCTTTGGCGGGTCCCCTATATCAAATGGGGGGCCCCCGGGGTTCCTGCCTATATTTTAAAGGGGGGCCCCTGGCTGTTTGCCTAAAAACCAAAGGGGGGCCCTGGCTGCTGCCTACAACTAAAGGGGGCCCCTAAACCCGACCAAACCCTCAAAAGGGGGGGTTCCCTTGACTTCCCAAACCCTTAAAGGGGGCCCTGACCGCCTACAAATTTAAAGGGGACTCTTGGTTTAGGTACCCCCCCAAACCTAGGGGGGGCCGGGGCCCAAAAACCAATTTTACCCGGCGGTGGTTCAAAACCTACCAAAATTTTGGGTATCTTTTTTCCTTTGGGGCCCTGCCCTTTCCCCTTACCACCTGGAAATTTTTTAATTGTTGGGGGAGAAAGGCCCAAATAGCTTTTGCATTATCCCCGGGGGGGGTTAGTCCTCTCCCCACCCCCCCCCCTTGGGTTTAACTAACCTGTAATTATGGTTTTGAAACCCGCTCTCCCCCCCTGGGAAAGTATTGTACAGAGGGGGGAAAATGGGAAAAAGAAATGTTTAAAAAATTTTTGGGGGTTTCTAAGTTTTTTTTGGGTGTTAATTTTGCAGGGGATGAGTTGAGGCCCCGGGACAAGTAAATCATGGCGGTGTGGAATGGAGGGAAAAGGAAGAAAAAGGGAATAAGAACGACCAAGAAAAGAGAACAAACCCCTAAAAGAAGGACGTTCGGGTGAGTCCCTTGTTTTCGGGGGGGGGGGGGGGGTTATTTTGCTTCTTTTATTGGATCAGTGCTGTATTCACTGAAATTTGTGATGAAACCCTTTGAGCTGGTGTCGACCCTTTTGGGTGGGTCTTTTTAAGGGCGGGGTTGAAAGGTTTTACCAAAGCTGGTGTCTGCCCTTTCTATGGGGGTCCCCCAAATTAAGGGGTGGTGTTTGTGGTTATATTTTTGGGGCTGGTGGTCGACCTCTATGGGGTTTTTTTTTAAAGGGAGGTGTTGTAGGTTTTTCCTGAGCTGGTGCCCGGGACCCTAGGGGGTCCCCTATAGGGCCCTTTGGTTGTAAGGTTTTTAATCCTAAGCTGGTGCCCTGACCTCTATGTGGTCCCCATATGGGGGTTTTTGGTTAAAATGATTTGGTGTTTTTGCCCTTTTTGGGGTTTCTTTTTATGGAGGTGTTTTTGGTTATACCTGAGCTGGTGTCTGACCTCTATGGGTTCTATATGGCCAGGGGGGGTTGGGTTTTATACCTAAAGTGGTGTCGGGACCCTATGTGGTCTTATAGGGCGGTTGTTTTTGGTTTAAACCCTGAGCTGGTGTCTGACCTCATTTTTTCTCTTTATGGCGGGGGTTGTAGGTTTCCCCAGAGCTGGTGTCTGACCTCTATGTGGTCTCTATATGGAAGTTTTTGTGGGTTTTTTCCTGAGCGGGTGGGTCGACCCTATGTGGTCTCAAATATGGGGGTGTTGTGGGGTTTATACTGGGGGTGGTTTTTCTAAACCTTATGTTTTCTCTATTTTGGCGGTTTTTAGGTTTAATGAGTGGTGCCCCGACCTTTTATGGGGTCTTTTTATGGGGGTGTTTTTGGTTATCCCTGAGCTGGTGTCCCCTTCTATGGGGGCCCTTATAGGGGGGGGGGTTGGGGGGGGGGTTTTCCCTGAGTGGTGTTGCCCCCTCTATTTTGTCTCTATTTTTGGGCAGGGGTTTTTGGTTTTATACCTGACGGGTGTTTTGACCTTTTTTGGGGTCTCAAAATTTGGGGGTGTTTTTGGTTTTACCTGAGTGGGTTTTGACCTCTATGGGGTCTTATAGGGCCCGGTTTTGGTGGGGTTATACCTGAGCTGGGGGGGTTCTGCCCTTTTTGTAGTCCAAAATGGGGGGTGTTGTAGGTTATACTGAGCTGCTGTCTAAACCCAAATGTTTTCTATAGGGGCGGGGTTGTAGGTTAAAATTTGACCCTGATTTCTGACCTCTATTTTTCCCTCTATATGGCGGTGTTGTGGGTTTTAACCCTAAAGCGGGGTGCCCGGGGAAACCACTATGGGGGTCTCTATAGGGCGGTGTTGTTTTTTTTATCCCTGACCCGGGTTTTTTCCCCCCTTTTTTTTGGGGGGTTCTATTTTGGTGGTTTTTGTAGGGTTATACCTGGCTGGTATTTTGCCCTCCCCTGGGGTCTCTATATAGCGGTTTTTGTGGGGTTTTTTAACCTGAGCTGGTGTTGGACCTCTATGTGGTGGTGTTTTAGATTTTTGTCGGGGGTGGTTTAATCCCAGCGTACATGTGTCCCGGATTGCCCCTTTTTTATGGGGTTTTACACTTCTACTTTCTTTGGGGTTGTTTTTTTTTTTGGGAAGGGGGTTTTGGGGTTTGCTTCCCAAAGGGAAACGGTGGGGGGTTTTTGTATGGGGGCTGGTGGGGGTGGAAATTTTTTAATTTTTTGGGCTGCTGGGTTGGAAAAAAAGGATTTTTGTATGGGGCGTGGGGGAGTGGGTTATTGTTTTGTGGGCCTTGTTTGGGGGCAGGGGATATTGTATGTGGGGCTGGGGGGGGCAGAAAGATATTTTTTATGTGGGGGCTGGTGGGGGGGGGATATTTAAGGGGGCTGGGGTGGGGGGGAAATTGAATGGGGGCGGGTGGGGGCAGTGGTTTTTGTATGTGGGCTGGGGGGGGCATGGGGATATTGTATGTGGGCGGTTTGGGGGAAAGGGGGGATATTGTATTGGGTGCTGGGGGCAGTGGATTTTGAAAGGGGGCTGGGGGGGGGAAGTGGTTATTGTATGGGGGTCGGGGGGCAGGGGAAATATTGTATGTGGGCTGGTGGGGCAGTGGGTTATTTATGGGGGTTCTGCTGGGGGGGGGGGATATTGTAGGGGGGCTGGTGGGGGAGGTGGAAAATTTTTATGGGGGGTTTCCCCGGGGGGGGGTGGTTTATTGAAAATGTGGGGGGGGGGGGGGGCGGAAATTTAAAGGTGGGGGGTTAGGGGGAAATTGAAAATTTTTTGGGTGGGGGGGGGGGTTTATTTTTGTGGGGGCGGGTGGGGGGGGAATTGTTTTTGGGTTGAATTTATTTTTTTGGGGGGTTGGTAAGGGTTTATATGTAGTGGGGGTTAAGGGGGTTTACTTTTTGGGGGCCAAAGGGGATTATTTTAGGGGGGGTTGGGAAAAAGGGGGTTTTTATTTGTTTTATTGGGGTTTTTTGGGGGGGAAATTTTATTGGGTTAAGGGGGAAAAATTGTATGTGGGGGGGAAGGGGTCAATTTTAAAAATTGGGGGTTTTTTTGGGGGGAAAATATTTTTTATTTTTTAAAATTTAAAATTAATTTTTTGGAAAAAATTGTATGTTTTTTAAAAATTTTATGTTTTTAAAAGGGGATATTGTTTTTTTTTAATTTTTTATTTTTTTTTAATAAAGGGGATAGTTTTTTGTTTTTGAAAAATTTTTAATTTTTTTTTTTTATATTTTTTGGGGGTTTAATTTTTTTTGGGAAATCTTTAAAAATTTTTTATAATTATTTCCGGGGGGGGGTTTTTTAAAATGTAATTTAATTTTTTAAATTGAATTTAATTTCGGGGGATGGGGAAAATTTTTATTTTTTAAAAATAATTTTAATTTTTTAGTTATTATTTTTTTTTTTTAAAAATAAATTTTTTATTTTGTTCAAATTTTGAATGTTATTTTTAGTGTATTTTGTTTGGGTTTGGGTTTATTAAAATGTGGATTGGAAATCATATTAGTTGATTTAAAAGTTTTTTATTTTTTGAAAAGGGGATTTTGGGAATTTTGGGTTGGGGGGAGGTTATTTTTTTGTTGGGGGGATTATTTTTAATTTTTGGAAAAAAAATTTATTTTTTTTTTTAAAAATTATATTTTTTTTTTAAAATTTTAATTTAATTTTTTTTAATTTTTTTGGGGGAATTTTTTTTTGATATTTGGGTTTTTTAAATTTTTTTTATTTTTTTTAAAAAATATATTTTTGTTAAAAGTATTGTATTTTTGGGGGAAAAGGAAATATTTTAGTTTGAATTTGGGGAAAAAATTTTTAATTTTTTGGGGGACTTTTTTTATTTCCCCTGGAATTTTAACCTAAAAAAACCCCTTCCCCCGTTCTATGTTTTTTAACCCCAAACAAATTTCCCCCCCCAAATTGGAACAAAAAAAATTTTTTGCCCCCTTTTGTAAAAAATGGGGTAAAAAAGGGGCGGGGAAAAAGTCCGAAAGGCTGTTTTTTTGCTTGGGGGCGGGGCGAAGGGTTTTTGCTGGGGGCGGGGGAAAATTGGGGGGCCCATTTTCTTCAGCTGTAGGGGGCCCTAAAATTTTTCTTTTTAGGCCCCTGAATAGGGCCGAAAAGGGGGAGTTTAATTTACATGTAAAAATACTACGAAATACACCCCCTTTGGGTAATTTAAAATTTAAAAGGAGCCGGGGGGCTACCGGACCCCCCCCCCCCCCCCCCGGGCCTCGCCCTTTTGGTTGGGGGCGGTTTTCCCAAATTTCCCCCCGGCGTAATTGGGGAAAAAAACCCCCGGAAAATTTTTTGCCGTTGTTTCCTTGGGGGCCCCATGGGGTTTCCCCCAGGGGGGAGTTTTTTTAATTGGGGCAACCTTTTTTTGGAGTGTTTCTTGGGGTTTTTAAAAAACATTTTGGGTTTTTTGTTTTTATTTTGGGACCCCACCAATTTTTGGTTTTTTTTATTCTTCCCGGGCCCCCCAGTGGAGTTTTTTTAATTGATTTTTTTCCACCCCTTTTGTTGGGGGTGAATTTTTGGGGGCCCCCCGCAAATTTGGATTTGGCCCCCTTTCGGGGTTTCCCAAGGGGGGAGTTTTGGAATTCTGGGGCCCCGGTGGGAGGGGTTCTTGGGGGCCACCAGGGGGTTTTTTAAAAAAATTCTTCGGGTGGCCAAATTGTTGATTCCCCCCCTTTGGGGGCCCCAACTGTAAGTTGATTTTCCTTGGGAGGGCCCCCACCAGTGGATTTCTAAATTCTTGGGGCCCCCCCACCCCAAGGTTTGGGACGGGGAATTTTTCTTGGGGCCCCCCCCTCCACCCTGGATTTGCCCAATTTCCTTGGGCCCCCCAAACCGTGGTCCCCCGGTTTTCCCCCCCTTTATTAAAAATCCCCCCCACAGCCCCGTCCCTTTAATTTTTTTAAAAAATTTCCTTTGCCTTCCCCCCCTAAAAAAAGCGGGCCTCCTGTCTGATATACTTGGGGGGCTCCCCTTTGCCAAGGCCCAATTTCCCCCCAAATCTAATAAGGATTTGTCACAAAATGTTTTAATATAAAACAGAAACAAAAAATTAATTGTAATGACGGGGAAAAATTTTTTTGGATGCCCTCTGTTTTTTATATCTTTTTTCCTTTCCCTTCTGGGAAAACCCCCAAAGTTCCTTGGCTCCCCCGCTCATGATCCCCCTTACTTTTCCGTACGAAACTTCTTGTTAGCTCAGCCCCTTTGGTTCGCCCCGTCTCTCTCCAAAACCCCTTGGCCGGGGGCCACGTTTTTGATTCTCCTTTTAGGTGCCTTTTTCCCAAGGGGGGGTTTGGTAAATGTCCACATTTTAAAAAGGACAAAACCCTTTTTACCGTTTTTCTTTTTTGGGAACTTAATTTTTTGGGGATCTTTTTGTTTTCTAAGGCCCCCAGGACACCAGAGTTTTGACACAGCAACAAATTTCAGGTTATTTTTTTTAAAAAAGGGTCCCCAAAAAAATTTATATTAGGGAAAATCCCCCTTTTCCCCCAACCCCCTAAAAAACCCCCCCGTTTTTAACCCAAGATCAAATGCCCAGCCCCCCCCTTTTAAAATTTGGGGGCCCCCCCTGGTTTTTGTTGGCAAAATTAACCCCGGGAGGTCAAGGAAACCCAAGTGGGTCAAAACCTTTTTTAAATCAAAATTTAACCAAAAAACCCCCCCCCCTTCCCCCAACCCAAACAGCAGCTGGGAGGGTTTGGGGGGGAACCCCTTTAAGGGGTCCGGGTAGGTTGTAAATGGGGGTATCTGGGGGCCGACTGAAAACCCACAGCTGCGGGGGTTTTTAGAAAAATTTCCACCCCCCCCAACCCCACCCCCCGCTGGGGGGGTTTCTTAAAAACCCACACCCCCCCACCCCCAGGAGCTCCCACAGCGCGGGAGGGGTCCCAAAGGCCAACACCACCATCCAGGACCTCCCACGTGCTGGAGGGTCCATGAGGCCAACCCCCAACCCACCCGGGGGGGCACCCACAGTGCGGGGATTCCATGGGACCCAACACCACCATCCAGGAGCTCCCAAAGTATAAAGGGGTCCTTTAGACCCAAAACCCCACCATCCGGGGCTCCCACAGCGGGGCTGAAAAGGGCCCCTTTGAGCCAACACCACCCCCCAGGAGTTCCCGCAATGGGGGGTTTTTTTACCCCCAAAAACCCACCCCAAAATTCCCTTGGGCCCCCCGCGTTTGGAGGGTTCCAAGGCCCCACCCCGGGGCCCCAACCCCAACCCCCCTGCAGGGGGTTTCCAAAGCCAGCCCCACCCTACCAGGGACCCCCCGGTTGCGGGGGCCCCCAAAGGGGAGCCAAAAAACCCCTCCGGGGAGCCCCCACGCGGGTTTTTCCCCTTTGGGGGCCAACACCACCTCTCCCTTCCACCCGGGTTCTGGACCCCCCATAACAAAAAACCCACCCATCCAAAGGGGTCCCACAGCTTTTGGGTTTTTTCCCATAGAGCCAACGGAAAACCACCCCCGGAGGCCCCCCACACCCTTGGAGGGTCCATAAAAGCCAAAACCACCACCAGGGGCCCCCCAAACACCCTGCGGGGGGGCCCATAGAGCCAACCCAAACCCCCAGGGGTCCCACGGCGGCGGGAGGGTCCCAAAGAGCCAACCCCCAACAATCCAGGGGCTCCCAGGGGGCGGGCTGGAGGGTCCCACAGAGCCAAAATCCCTTTTCCAGGGAAAAACACACCCAGTTCGGTTCGGCAAATAGGGACCAGGGGGGGAACTTGGTTTTTCTTGGTTCCGGGGCTTTTTTCCAAACCAATGGTCGTTCTTTTCTAGCCCGGACTTTAAACATTGTCCTGCGGGGAAGCCCCCATTTTCCCCCAGGAGAGCAAAAAGTTTTTGGGGTGTATGAAAACGGGAAAGGTTTGGTTTTTCATACCCAAAGGGGTTTTCCAAAAGGGGTTTCCATAAAAAAAAAGGTTGTCCCGGGGGTTTGCAAAACCCCGCCCCTTTTAAAAACCCCCCCGTTTTGGGGGGCCCCCAACCTTAGGGTTTTCCCCCCCAATGACAAAAAAAAATTTTAAAAACCCGAACTTTTAAAAATCCCCCCCCCCAAGAAATTAAAATTTTACCACTTTTAAAAGGCTTTTGGGGCCCTTTTTACGGTTTTCCGGGTTTGGGGAAAAACCCCCCAATTCGTTTAACCAAAAAAATTTTGCACAGTTTTTTCCCTGAAAGCAGGGTTCGGGGCTGTGTGAAAACTACCCTTTTTGGGAAAACATGCATGTGTAATACCGGGGGATTTTCTAAAAAAGTAAATTGAGAGGGGTTTTGTCGTCGGTTTTTAGCATTTAAAAACCCGTTTTGGGAAAACCTGAAAAAAACCCAATGCCCTTTGGCAAAAAACCCTTAATCAAGTTTAATCAGTTTAAAGGGCCCTTGAAATGAGTTGTTTAAAAGGTGACTTTCCCTTTTATGTCATAAGATATATTCCCAAGGAAAAGATTTTCCCTAAAAAAAATTTAATTTTGGGGGGGCTGTACGGGAGGGGGGCACGCGCAGTACATAAGGGGAAAGAAGGCCCCAGTGCAGTATAGGGGGCGGGGCGCGGGCACGGGCATTTAAAAGGGGGGGGAAGCGCGAAAAGGTACAAAGAGGGGCCGCGGGGCAAAGGGCATAAATAAAGGGGAAAGCAGCGGGCACAGGGAAAAAGTACGGGAAGTTCAAAAAATTGGGGCCCAAAACCCGCTTTTTAACCCCCCAAAATTGTTTTGGGAAAATAAATGTGAGTCAGGGGATAGAATGGCCCATCCAGCTGCCACATCTTCCCCAGTTGTCAGTCTTCGAGCAAACCCCGATCCGGGCACCACAGCCCAAATTTTTTAAAATGGCTCCCTTTTTACATTTCCCCAATTTGGCTCTAGTTTTTTTACAAAAATTCCCAAAAAACCGAAAATTTTTTAAAACAAAAACCAAAAACCCCAAATCATTCATTAGGTCCCTCCCTTTAGAAATTTTAAGCTTTTGTAAAACCCAACACTCAGAAAAAGACCTTTTCCTTTTTGTTCCTACCCCCCTTTTTTCCCTTAATGGTCCCCCAACAAACCTAAAAGAAATTAATTTTTTGGGTTTGATAAAAAAACCCCCCAAACCCCCCAAAAAGTAATACCCCCCAAAAAACCCCCAATAAAACCATTAATTTACCCACCCTAACACCCAACAAAAATTTTTTTTGGTCTTTTTTCCCAAACCCCCCCCTTGGACAAAAAAAATAGTTTTCCCCCCCAAAATCATTAAAAAGCCCCCAACCCCCCTTGAAAACTTTAAGGGCCAAAAGGATTATTAACTTGGCCCTTAACAAGGAAATGTTTTTTTCCACGAAAATGAATTTTTGTAAAATATTGGCCTAATTAAAAATTTTTTTGGGGAAACCATTTAAATGGGTGCGGGTTCCCCCGACGTGGGCCCTTTAAACCTTCTCAAAAAACGGGCCCCCAAAAAAGTGTCATCGTTTTTTTTGGGAGGAGTAAAAGCCTAAACCCCACACTCCCCCTAGACCAGAATTTTTCCCAAAACAAAATGGTGGGGTCGTGAGAAAAAAGGGAACCGGGCTCCCCAATTCTGAGCCCAAAACTTTTTGGGTTTTGGGTTCCCGAAGAAAAAAGTACAGTTTTCCTCTCCCCATTTTTGGCCATAAAATTTGGGCAAGGGGGGAGCCCGTTTTCTGTGATTTCTGGGTTTCCCCTTTCGGGTATGGAAAATCCCTTTAAAATTAAAAGGTTTTTCCCCCCATCTTTTTTTAAACAAACATAAAGGCCCAATCACATGCCCAATGGGTCCCCTTTTTCTAAGATTTCGCCCGGGGGCATGAAAACAAAATTTGGGGGGCCAAAACCTCTCCAAAGGGCCGCTGCAGTGCAAAGGGGCCAATCACGGCCTCATTTGGGCATGTGCCAAAAACTTTTAATGAGCAAATGACCATGAGCCCAGTTTTTTTAGTAAAAAAATGGGGAGTTAAATTGTTAGGGTTTGTTCACCGGGTTTTTTGGGGGCGGCATTTCACCACGTATTTGGGGCTCTAATACCGGGGCGATATGCGAAAGGGAAATTACGGTAATCCATACCTCATAGAAAAACTATGGTTTTATGCCCTCTCCCCCGCCCCTTTTACGCGTGGGCAATTTAGGACCAAGCAAATTATTTGCACAAAAACCCGCCCGGGTAACCCATGTAAAAGGGGGGGCCGGGGGCTCCCGGGCCCCCCCCCGGCACCACGGGAGTACGCGCACATTAGCGTGAGCTCCCGAAACACACGATGTACTGCGGCGCGTACAGTACGTACCCTTAAGAGGCAACAGGGGGACACTGGAGGACTCCCGGCAGAGGTGAATACTGGTTAATTTTTTTATTTTAACAGTCCAAAGTAGTAGAAGGTTTCTGAAAATCTTGGGAAAAAACCTTTAAAGGGAACCTGTCACATTGAACCTGTTATCTGATCTGCTGGGAGCATCTGATAGAGCAGTAGGAGCTGAGCAGATTGATATATTGTTCTGTGGGGAAAGATTCAGCAGAGCATGTATTTTATTAGTTTAAATCCCTGCTTATTCAAGGAGTCCAGTGGGGGGTGTTATCAGTGATTGACAGCTATCTATAATAATAATAATCTTTATTTATATAGCGCCAACATATTCCGCAGTACTTTACAATATAGAGGGAATAAGCACAGACAAACCAGACATTACATTATAAAAAAGCTACTGACAAACGAGACACGAGGTCTGAGGGCCCTGCTCGCCAGAGCTTACAATCTATTATGGTGTATGGGTGAAACAAAGGCTGACAAGTGCTTGGTTTACAATGGACCAGCCATGTTACATAAATATGGGGTAGTATGTAGTATATGGGGTAGTATGTATGCACATTCATACAAGGAAGGCTGTCAATCACTGATAACACCGCCCACTGGACTCCTTAATCCAGAATATCAATCTGCTCAGCTCCTCCTGCTCTATAACATGCTGATGCCGTGATACCTTGACCACTGTGACAGGTTCCCTTTAACCCTAAGATTAGTTGCTAGGGATGGTCTGTCTGACAACAAAATTTAGAAACGTGTAATTCTATGGCATTGTATCCATGCTCAATTTAAAGCTGGACTGGCACTAAACTGAAAAAGCATTTAGGCATCACTCACCCCAACTTGTTTCTATATGGCGATATGTCTTCTATCTAGTAATGCAAAAAAAGTTACAATATCATGATATACAATAGAATGAGGTCAACAATATTAATACGTTTATATCTTTTTTTTTATCATCAGCTCTTCCCCTCCACCTGATATCAACCTGGGCATTAGCAATACCAGTAAGCCATCGTCGCAGCTTGGACAGGAGCTCACCGTGGCTTACTTCCTCCTTCTCCTTCTGGTTTGGTTCCTGAATCGGGAGTTTGAAGTCAGCTACCGTTTGCACTACCACGGTGACGTCGAGGCAGACCTTCATCGCACTAAAATCCAGAGTATGAGAGATCAGGCAGACTGGCTCCTCCGTAACATCATCCCTTATCATGTGGCCGAACAACTCAAAGTCTCCCAGAGCTATTCCAAAAATCACGATGATGCCGGCGTCATATTCGCCAGCATAGTCAACTTCAGTGAGTTCTATGAAGAGAACTACGAAGGAGGCAAGGAGTGCTACCGTGTCCTCAATGAACTGATTGGAGACTTTGATGAACTTCTTAGCAAACCCCATTATTCCTGCATTGAGAAGATCAAGACCATTGGTGCTACATACATGGCCGCCTCTGGGCTCAACCCATCTCAGTGCCAAGACAGCAGTCACCCCCCACCGTCACCTCCCAGACGTTGTTTGAGTTTGCCAAGGAAATGATGAGTGTGGTGGATGACTTTAACAACAATATGCTGTGGTTTAATTTTAAGCTTCGCATTGGGTTTAACCATGGGCCGCTAACAGCTGGTGTTATTGGGACCACCAAGCTGCTTTATGACATCTGGGGGGACACGGTAAATATTGCCAGTAGAATGGACACAACAGGCGTGGAGTGCCGTATTCAGGCGAGTGAAGAAAGCTATAGGGTTTTAGTGAAAATGGGCTATGACTTTGACTACAGAGGGACTGTCAATGTCAAGGGCAAAGGACAGATGAAAACGTACCTCTACCCAAAATGCACAGACAATGGTGGCCTAGTGCCCCACCATCAATTGTCCATATCTCCAGACATCCGGGTTCAGGTGGATGGGAGTATTGGACGGTCGCCTACCGATGAAATTAGCAGCCTCGTGACAGGAGGCAAAGGGGCGGTGGAAGCAGGAGTTGGGGAGACGGGACGCAAGCGGGACAAGGCAGAAGACAGAGGTCGAGATGGAGGAGCACGGTGAGTCTGGTGCAGTGGGGAAGGACCATATAAAGCATGTGGAACCACCATTGACGGCCCAATAGAGCACTGTGCCAGCTCATGGACCTATTCATTCTATAACAAGAGCCACTGCATCATTCCGCAACTCCGTCTTATGGTGATGTGGCGTCCGATGGATATCTATATAGATGGCTTTTAAATTCGTCTAGCGCTGGTGGACCAGTGTGTCCCGAGTACATTTTCCACTGTCTCCCGCATATGGTGGGTCTTTTATGGAAGAGCGTTGGAGGTTAAAATATGTCCTCGCTCTTACGTGCCTGGGCAATTCCTCAAGGTTGGCTACTATGGTCAAGGATCCAACTCTGTCAAGGGTACATCCCCTAATTCGTTCTATGGTGGCAGCATTCTCTTATTTACCACCATGTCTATGGAGGTGTCCAACCTCCTTCAGACAGGTTACCTCTGGCGAGCTGCACAGACATCGGACTACAATATATAAGTTACAAGACCATTCTCTTAAACCCCATCTCATGCCTCCGCCTCTCCGTCAGCCATACTGAGGATTGAACTAAGTGCCTTCCGCTCTCTGGGCCTGTCCCACCCAGATGAGATGACAGTGACACCTTGCCGCAATTCTCGCTATTACTTACCAAAAGCATGCGCCTCTCCGGACTGCTGCCCGCCCACGGCAAACGAGTGGTGATGGGAGGAAATTTTCTGAAAATGGGGGAAATGGGTAGTGAGATATTTCCTTTGTTTATTAAGACAATGCGATTGTAATGTGTTTTCAGTAACACTTTAGCTGCCTACCAGTTCCCGTTAGCTGTATTACCTCCTGGAGGGTAGAAGCAGAATTTCAAGGGTATTTTAAAAAAAAAAAAATCCAGTCTTCTATTCTATATCCCATCTTTATTTGCCATAGCAGAACAATGTCATAAGGTACCTCTACTGCAAGAAAAACCTGGTGTTAAACACGCAAAACCTTCTCCTGTTCACCAAGCTGTGGCGGCCATTTATAGGCCAAGACTGGTCTGTTAAAGGGGAAGTATCACTTTTTTTTAAACCAGAAAGCTCGGCCATGTGTTATAATCCATGTGCAATATTATAGAGTTTTAGTTAATAATTGTAAGATTTTAAACTTTTTATGCATTGACATCTTTGTCAGTGATTCTCAGTTCTGATCCCAGATTTCATGGGGTTTCGTATCTCATTTTGTTCTTGGTACATCCCAACCAGCGTTTGAATGTATTATATTAGTATTGCAAAAAAAGTATATTGCTCCTGTCCCAAGTACCCTCTGACTGCCGTTTTTAGGACAGCAGTACTACTGAGAGCTTCTCTTATGCTGACCATACATGTTAGATTTATATTGACTGAACTTGCTGATTTTGGTGGGACCTGGCCAACTACCTGATATCTTTGGAGGCCTCCTGACTCCTGATGGCATTCTGATCCTTTTGTCTTCAGGGGAGATAAACTGCCGCTAGAGGTGTCTGGTAACGGTCTGCTCCCCTCTCTCTAGTCAGAACACGTGCACGTTCTTGGATGAGCCGAGAGTGCATGGGCAAGGGGCTCAAGATAGCTGTTGGTTAAGCCAAACGTCAAAGATTTTGGAAAACGTTAGAGAAATAGCATTCATCCATCAACCTTCTTAAAGGGGTTGTCTCACTACAAAGATTAGCTTTCAAAATGTAGGGAACACCAAATGAAGACGTTTTCCAAATATATTGCTTTGTTCATCTTTTTTTGTTAAGGAGCTACAAGTGATTTTATCACCTTCTGTGCTCTCGCTGGTTCCCCAAGGGACTGACCTGTGTACTCCCCCCCCCCACCCACCCCCCTGCTGTTTGTTCTATCTGATAGCAGGGAGTGACATCATAACACAGCACACAGGTCATGGCAAGCAGTGTGAAAGCTTGTGTGTTATCTGATCTTTCAGACAAAAGACTTATGACTCTACTGTTTACATTAGCTCAGAAGCTTCTCTGGACCTCAGAGAAGGTAATTTAGCTAATTTAGACTGATAGACAGAGAAGTCTGAATACACAGAGCTCATATGCTAATTACAGACAGCTTGACCAGGAAGTGACAGAGCAAAGCAGCATTATTACATTCATGCATCCTATGAAAATTTGAGATGAGACAACCCCTTTAAGTCACCAGAAGTCATACGTAGGCTTTCCTTCCTCCTGGGGAAAGATGCAATTTACTAGTGGTTTGTTGGCACCCTCTCCTGGCATTCAGCACCTGCTACGCCAACCCTCTTTTATATACCGTACTGCACCAGGCTCCAAGTGCAGCTGCAACCTGCTTCACCTGTCTACATACCATAGATGGTCCATAGATAGTCTCTCAAAAGACTATGACCTATGAGCCAAATATTTTTCACCCTCAAAACTGATACTTCCTCTTTAATAAGTATAAATACTAACTACGTGGTCATAATTCTATACATAAAATTTAATCTTATTATGGCAAAGGTTGGGGAGTTATATCCCCCAAGTGTTTGTGATATAATGGGCTCAATATGTGTACAGAATTTCACGAACTGCAAAAAAAAAATGAACGTCTACATACACGAGCATAGGTTTCCTTATAGGGCCAAATTTAGATTAGATTTAGTTTAGACCAGTGGTCTCCAACCTTTGGCTCTCTAGTTGTTGCGGCTTTCAGAGAATTCTGGGAGTTGTAGTTTTGCAACATGTTGTAGGCTACTTGGTTCAACAGCAGTGATGGGTGCCTCTATTTATTATTCACATTAACCTATTTACCCACAAGGTGTGGGGATCATCAGTTATTTATGTCTTAAATACGGTAAGAAAGTGTAAGAAACGTTTAATATGGTTGGCATATAATTGTACCATGTTCCCCTAGGCCTGTATATTATACTCATGTTAAATTTCGATTTCATCAGTGTATGCATATATGTGTCCACACATATAAATACATAAATATATACACAGTCGGGTCACTGAATACCACCAGAACCACCATGTGCAGCCCAGACCGCAGATAGACAGGCTGGGAGTGGCTTAGTAACGTGCTGGTAGGTTGTCACAGGTATCTGGGGAAGACTGCATCCCTCAACTGCTGGGGGGTCCATAGAACCAACATCACCATCCAGGAGCTCCCACAGATGCTGGGGGGGTCCATAGAGCCAACACCACCATCCAGGGTCTCCTACAGCAGCTGGAGGGTCCATAGAGCCAACACCACCATCCAGGGGCTCCCACAACTGCTCTAGGATCTATAGAGCCAACACCACCAACCAGGGGCTCCCACAGCTGCTGGAGGGTCCATAGAACCAACAGCACCATCCAGGGGCTCCCACAGATGCTGGGGGGGTCCACAGAGCCAACACCACCATCCAGGGGCTCCCACAGCTGCTGGAGGGGCCATAGAGCCAACACCACTATCCAGGGGCCCCAGAGCTGCTGGAGAGTCCATAGAGTCAACACCACCAACCAGGGGCTCCCACAGCTGCTGGAGGGTCCATAGAACCAACAGCACCATCCAGGGGCTCCCACAGCTGCTGGAGAGTCCATAGAGTCAACACCACCCTCCAGGGGCTCCCACAGCTGCTGGAGGGGCCATAGAGCCAACACCACTATCAAGGGGCCCCACAGCTGCTGGAGGGTCCATAGAGCCAACACCACTATCAAGGGGCCCCACAGCTGCTGGAGGGTCCATAGAGCCAACACCACCATCCAGGGGCTCCCACAGATGCTGAAGGGACCACAGAGCCAACACCACCATCCAGGGGCTCCCACAGCTGCTCTAGGATCTATAGAGCCAACACCACCATCCAGGGGCTCCCACAGCTGCTGGAGGATCCATAGAGGCAACACCACCATCCAGGGGCTCCCACAGCTACTGGAGGGTCCATAGAGCCAACACCACCATCCAGGGGCTCCCACAGCTGCTGGATTCTCCATAGCGCCAACACCACCATCCAGCGGCTCCCACATCTGCTGGAGGGTCCATAGAGCCAACACCACCATCCAGGGGCCCCACAGCTGCTGGAGGGGCCATAGAGCCAACACCACCATCCAGGGGCTCCCACAGATGCTCAGTTGCGTTCAAATCTGAAGAATTAGGGGCCAGGGTAGTACTTAGAAGTCTTGGTCCTGCTCTTCCAAATAATGTTGGACATTTCGAACTGTGTGACATCTTGCATTGTCTTGCTGGAGATCCCATCTGCCCCAGGGAAGACAATCAGCATGAATGGTGTATGTGATCTGCAAGGATGGAGTCATAGCCAAATCATATGGATGAGTAGCCAAGAGAATGCTTTGAAAACATACCCCAGACCATAACACTGCCACCACCAGTTCTTCCAGCAATGGCTGCAGTGTGTTTGTTCTCTGATGTTTCTCGTCTGACAACACAACGCCTATTTGTTCATTGAAGCAGAAAATGTGACTCATCGGAAAAGACAGTCATTTGCTAATCAGTGGAGGTCTAATTTTCTGCTGATGCATTTTGCTCAGCAGAGGTGCTGTAACATCCATCTGCTCCGGGGCCCCATACGCTATAGGGTTAGCAGAGGTGTAGTGACATCCGTCTGCTTCGGACCAACAACCAGTAAGGTTTGCTCTTGTATTAGACACACATGTGGTCGCCTCCTAGGTCATTTGGGGGTGAGCTGCTCTCTGTAGCGTGTGTGTCAAGTTCATGCACTGTCGTAGCCATCGTTCACCTCTCACATCAATGACTTGTGGTGCTGCGCAGTTTCCACTATGCTTTTTCACAATGGCGCTATTTGTCCATTTACGATAAATTTTCAGCACAGCAGCCGCCAACAGTTCACAAACTGTGCAGTGTCAGAAATACTGCTACCTTCATCTCTTTTTGCAACTCTGATAAATCACCCCCTTTACTAATGACAGCAACGGAGGATATGTCAGCAGACAGCCTGTCACACACCTTACAGTTGAAACCAGAAGTTTCCATCCACTATATAAAGAGCTCCATCTGCAGGTTTTTCTCACTATCTGACATGAAATCAGAATAAACCTTCCCCGTTTCAGGTCAATTAGGAACCAAAATTATTTACATTTGCAAATGCCAGAATAAGAGAGAGAGAGAATTTGTTAAGTAATTTTTATTACTTTCTGCAAAGTCAAAAGTTTCCATCCACTTCATTAGTATTTGGTGGCTTTGCCCTTAAACTGTAGGACTTGAGTCAAGCGTTTTGGATCCTTCCACGAGCTTCTCACAATAGTTGGTAGGAATTTTAGCCCATTCCTTCTGACAGAACAGGTATAACTGAGCCATGTTTGGAGGTCACCTTGCTTGCTCCTGTCTTTCCAAATTTGCCCATAAATTTTAAATAGGATTGAGATCAGGGCTTTGTGATGGCCACTCGAAAACATTGACTTGGTTCACCTTAAGCCACTTTGCAACCAGTTTGGCAGTAGCTTCGGGTCATTGTCCATTTGTAAGACCCATTTCCAGCCAAGCTTTAACTTCCTGGCTGATGTCTTGAAATGTTGCTTTAGTATTGCCACATAATGCCATCATTTATGCCACATAATGCCATCTATTTTGTGAAGTGCACCAGTCCCTCCTGCAGCAAAACAACCCCACAACATGATGCCACCCGCATGTTTCACAGTCGGGATGGTGTTCTTAGGCTTCCAAGCTTCTCCCTTTTTCCTCCAATTTTAACAATGGTTATTATGGTCAAACAGTTCAATTTTAGTTTCGTCAAACCACAGGACATGTCTCCACAAATGTAGGTCTTTCTTCCTGTGTGCATTTGCGAACATTAATCTGGCTTTTATATGTTTCTTTTGGAGTAATGGCTTCTTCCTGGTAGAGTGACCTTTCAGCCCATGTTGATACAATACTCGTTTCACTGTGGATAATGACACAATCTTATCAGCTTCCGCCAGCATCTTCGCAAGGTTTTTTGCTTTTGTTCTTGGGTTGATATGCACATGTCAGACCAAAGCACGTCCATCTCTGAGACACAGAACCCGTCTCCTTCCTGAGCGTTATGATGGCTGAACATTCCCTTCTTCTTTGTACTTGCGTATAATTGTTTGTATAGATGAACGAGGCACCTTCAGGTATCTGGAAATTTCACCAAAGGATGATCCAGACTTGTGCAAGTCAACAATTCTCTTCCTGATATCTTGGCTGATTTATTTAGACTTTCCCATGATGTTACACACAGAAGCAATGTGTTTCTAAAATACATCCGCAGCTGTGTCTCTAACTCAGATGTTGCCAATAAACTTATTAGAAGCTTCCAAAGACATGACGTTATCATATGGACTGTCCCAAATTGGTTAAAGGCAGAGTAATCCCAGTGTATGGAAACGTTTGACTTTGCAGAAAGTAATAAAAAGCCGTAAAAAATTCTCTCTCTCATTATTTTGGCATTTGGCAAATATAAATAATTTGGGTTCCTAATTGACCTAAAACGGGGAAGGTTTATTCTGATTTCATGTCAGATAGTGAGAAAACCATGCATATGTGTCCCTTTATATAGTTTAGGTAAACTTCTGGATTCAGTTGTATATACCCACTGAGTCAGCGTACCACGCGGGCCTTCCATCATGAGCTACACGCTGCCGACATCGAAAGAAGGAAGTGGTCATAATAATGTGACTCGACTGTGTTTTATATATTTTATTTACGTGTGTCGAGACATGTATGCATACGGTTACTTACATGTACATAAACACATAGGTATGAGCCAATACAAGTTCACAGCCGCTATATGTATATACTCATCCATACGTAGATCTACATGTACACAGGGGAGTAGTACTTGCTCTAAGGAGAATGTAGTGCCTGGATATAAGGGCATCTCTTAGATGTGCCCAGGGTTTCTCTGACCCCTCCCCAGGTCTTGCCCCTCTTCTCCTCCGTATGCTCAGACTTCTGCGATGACCGAACGTTCCTGCTGCGCGATATATTCTGCAGAACAAACTGCAAAAGCCAAAATAAATGCATTAAATACTCCGCTGTCTGCCTCCTGGTGTGAGTGCTTTGTGCTGTGCAAAGTTTCGTATACATGTGCTATCATTTCAGATCTCAAATTCGTGATCGGCGCCAGATGACCGGACGTTCTGGATTATCAGGTAGTTTACAATTACTACCCCATTTTTACAACATGTAGGGCATAGTATGACTGCAGAAGCAGACTGCACAGGGTTGGTTTGCATTCTGTAACCATGGAAACACATAGGTTGTCACAGGAGCTGTATTCAGAAACGGTAAATTTTTTTTACAATCATAAGTCCTCATTTTTTTAATACTTTTATTAAAATTGTCTTTGTTGCCCCTAGCAACCAATCAGAACCGAGCTTTTATTTATTTTTTTTAAACTGCATCTGTAAATTGAAAGCTGAGCTCCGATTGGTTGCTATGGGCAACAAAGACAGCCAATCAGAGCTCAGCTTACATTTAGTCTACTGATCTGTAAAAATGAAAGCTGAGCTCCGATTGGTTGCTATGGGCAACAAAGACAACCTATCAGATGTCAGCTTTAATTTCTTAAACCGTTCTGAAATAATGAAAGCTGAGCTCTGATTGGTTGCAGTGGGCAACAAAGATAGCCAATCAGAGCTCAGCTTTTATTTCTTATATTCCTCTGGAAAAATGAAAGCTGAGCTCTGACTGGTTGCTATCGGCAACAGAGACAGCCAATCAGAGCTCAGCTTTTATTTCTTATACTTCTCTGGAAAAATGAAAGCTGAGCTCTGATTGGTTGCTATGGGATATTAATCCTTATTTATGAAAACTGTCTAATACTAAGGCTATGTTCACACGGCTTATTTCGGGGCGTATTTACGTCCGTATTTACGTCCGTAAATACGTCCTGAAATACGTTTCAAATAATGAACAATTAGATTAGCATTGATTCCAATGTAAAATACGCCTCGTCATTCACACGAGACGTATTTTCGCGACGTATTTACGGGCGTAAATACGTCCATAAATACGATCGTAAAATTAAGTCCCCTGTCACTTATTGAGGCGTATTTTGCAAGTAAATCACCATAGTAAAGAATGTGGAATGTATTTACGATGCGAAATACGTGCCACACTTTGTGACACGTATTTGAAACATATTTCGGGACGTATTTACGGACGTATTTACGTCCGTAAATACGTCCCGACATAAGCCGTGTGAACATAGCCTCAGACTGTCTTTGTTGCCCTCAGCAACCAATCAGAGCCCACAGTAACCAAACAGAGCTCATAGCAACTAATCAAATCTCACAGCAACCAGAGTTCATAACAACCAATCAGAGTTCATAACAACCAATCAGAGCTCAGCTTTTATTCTTTTTCAGAGCAATTTAAGAAATTAAAGTTGAGCTCTGGTTGGTTGTCATTGTTGCCCATAGCAACCAATTAAAACTGATTGGTTGGTATGAGTAGCAGAGACAATATTACTGATAGACAGTTTTGATAAATAAGGCCCATTTTTTTAAAAAAAAAAAAAATCTTCATTTGTTAGTTTAGCTGTATACGGGTATGTTCACACGGCGTATTTGGGCGCGTAATAAACCCAGCCAATATGGTGAAAAGATTGTAACTAGTAAATTTTATGATCGTATTTCTTGATGCGTAAAGATTGTCGAAAAAAAAGGCCCCTTTACATCTTTGGGGCGCTTGTGCGTCAAGAAATGGTCAATATGTTGGGGGAAAAGCTCGCTTAAAAATTTTTCTGGCCCGGTACTTTCGACGTGCTAATAAAGGGTGTCGACATAGTTTTTAAAAACGTGTTTTGGGGCCTCTGACAGACCCAAAACGCTCTAACAATGACATGTTTTTTTCACTTTCCAAATTAAAAAACATATCGCCCTTCACACATGATCGCCGATTCCGTGTCTTTTAGATCCGATGCAAGAATTGTATTCAATTCTTGTCCCAAAAAATGCGCAGAAGCTTTTAAAAAAAATATGGGGGGTCCGCTGCCCAACCGTATCCAAACACTCACTGGTGCGTTTTCTATGGTAGAATTTCCCCATAGTTTTAAATAGGGGGTCTGTCTAAAACGGGTCAAAATTTTCGTCAATTTTTTTTGATCGGATCCAAAGACGCATCAGAAAAACCTCGGGGTTGAGCTCAAAACGCCGGGGTTTTACATTAAAAAAAATTAAATCACATGCAAATTGTTAGTTGCGTGTTTGGGGCCTTTTTGCATCCAAAAAAAACCCGATCCAAAAAAACCATCTAAAAAAACGCGTTGAAATACCCCTTTTCTATTACACGGGTTAAAAAGGGGGTATTTTTAGCCGTAATTACCAAAAATTTCGGCGGGGAAAACTCCCAGTCATTAAGGTAATCCCACATTCCATAAGAATATGGATACAAACTCCCTTCCTGCTCGGGAATGGGATTTTGCATGGGGAGTCAACAATGGCCCCTTTATTACGCTTTAAAGTACGCGTTTAAACCCGGCGCTCATGCCTCGCCTACCAATCTCTGCCCAAAATTTGATCGTAAATATTGTGGAACACCGAAAGTGTTTCCAATAACCTTCTTTTTGACCATATTTGCAGGGCGTATTCGCCCAATCACCACTGAAAATCCCCACAAATACGCCGTGTGATCACCCCCTTTAAATTTTCAGCTGCGAGAGTGAAGAGTCGGTTGTCACCGACACCGGGACCCCATTGAAAGGGGGGGTTTATTATCATCCTTTTTTTTAAATTTGACACGGGGTCAATTTCAGCTTTAGCGGGGGAGCCTTCAGGCTTCCTGCTTTCCAGCACTGGTGGACACGTGGCTTCCAGGGCTTAGTAGCTGCAGATGCTGCTGGGTCTTATCACTGTGATGAATTTTTGAAGGGGTGCAGTGACCCACCCCCCCCCCAAAAACCCCAAAACCCCCCAAAAACCAAAAAAAACCCCAAAACCCCCACCCCCCCCCACCCCACCACCCCCCAAACCACCCCCCCCCAAACAGCCCCCCCCAAACCAACCCCCACCCCCAAAACACCCCCCCACCCCCCCATTTTTTTTTTTTTTTTTTTTAATGACATTTGTGTGAGAGATTAAAAAAAGGGGATACACAGGGTTGCAAATCTAAAAGTTTAAATCTTGAAGGGGCAAAAACCCTGGGCCACTGATGAAAGGGGGGGGCTTAAAATAAAATAAAGGGCAAAAGAAGGGGGGGGGATGGCCCCAAAAAATTGTTCCCCTCTGGGACCTATACCTTTCTCAGGAACAGGCCCCCAGAAGTTTTGGCTATAGGGTCCCAGAAAGTGTTAGCTCAAATGAAAAGCCAATTACACTGTCGCACAACTCTCCATTCTGTTCTATGTGAGTTCCAGTGTGGCTGAACACAGCACTGACCTGTATTTAGAACAGAATGGAGATTACGGTTCTCCATTCTCAGCCAAAACTTTTGGCCACCCATTCTGAGACAGGTGTGGTTCCCAGAGGTAGGACCTGAACCTATCAGACTTGATGGCATATCCTCTCAAAGTGCAAGGTGAGAACAATCTTTAATGTCCATAATTGTGGGGGAGAAAACCTTTAAATGGGTTGCTTGGTTATTTTTTTTTTTTAAATGTTTTTATGCGACTAGTGCCTTTTTAAAATCCACAGTGGATCGCAGTATCAGCCATGTGGATGGGATTTTATATATCTTATACCCACTTGACAGACATTTTTCATGCAGACACTGTGATGTGGATTTTAACATTGGTTTATCTTAGATTTTTCCCACTGATAAAATCCACACTAAATTCTGCACCAAAATCTACACGATCTGTTGCTGATTTCTGATGTGCGGATTTTCTTGCAGAATTTCTGCAGAAAATTTACAGAGCAAACCCATCCTGTGCACACCCTAAAGCTTAGCATGAATAAAACATGGGTCATACACGGCAGATGTTTTACATGTGGATTTTAGTGCAGCATAAAGTAGATTTTACCTCTTCTACAGTAAAGGATGTAATCTGCTGTGAAAACCCATAACATATGTTATGGGTTTTAAAGGGGTTGTGCACAATTGAAGGCTGCCTTCTTTCAGAGACAGCGCCTCACCAGTCGATGGGTTGTGTCTGGTATTGCAGCTCAGCCCCATTCACTTCAACTGAGCTTAGCTGCAATACAAGAAACAAAACACGGGACAGCTGTGGCGCTGTTGCTAGAAGGAGGCGATTTTTTTGTAACACTGAACAATGCACAGGACAATTTTTGTGGAGAAAATGTCCTCACCATGTGGTTGAGATCTGTAAAATCTGATCCCCCTGCCTTCTACTCTGATCCGCTGTGGAACACACAATCAGCACAAACCTCCAGGATTCTCGTCCTCTGTGAATTTACCATTACGTCACACAGATTACGTGTCATAGAACATATAGGAACTAGAGCACATGAAGTCTGATTAGCGCGGATGACATCAGTGGTCTTAAAGGTATTTTCCATTGTTTTAAAAAAGTTACTGCTGGTCAGCAAAGGCTTAATATATATATAATTTTTTTTTTTTTAAATTAAGTCTGAATCGCCCTGTACCGGTGCTGCCACTGGATCCCGCTTATCGTCTTATGCTGCAGCCAATCACTGGCCTTAGCAGTTTCTTCCCATATAAGCAGTACTTGACTGTGTCGTCATATAAACAATGAACATGATGCGGTGTCGGAGTGGGGTAGCAGGGGCCCACCAGTGGAGTTGATTCTTGGGGTGAAATAGAAAGTAGCTCAAAGGGGCTATCCTGTCCTTGTGGGGGTGCCAAATAATCTTAAAAATAACTAAGGCTGCTCGAGAAAACACATCACAACATGCCTTGCTGCTATGAAAGTGCGCTTTTCGATTTTATTTCACAAAATGGTGTTTTTTATACCCTTTTCAAAATGAGTAGATAAGAAGGCATCACTATGTAGCTGTCTGTGAGGGTCTATTGGCACGTCCTTATCTATGGACACCAAACCTCACAGCCTCAGGATGTCTAAACCAGGGTGTTACTTCTGACTAGGCGCCATCTTGGATTACACGACGATCTATACAAATACTAACAGGTGGCCATTTTGTTTTAACATTAATGACAAAAGATATACATACGCTTTTAACATTGCTGTACTATATAAGTATGTGCCTGCTTTATACATATTTTATATATATATATATATATATATATATATATATATATGTATAAATATATGTGAGGTATATACTAACTAAACTTTAAAAATAGAGACACAACAGATCAACTTATATAATCTTTGTTCCCATCCACAACAGTCCTCCTTTAGACTTTGTTCTTCATTTTTTTCTCTCCCTATCATCTTTCCCTATTCCTCTTTCCCTATTCTTGTCTTATTGCTGGAAGTACCTCACCACAGACAAGAGCGGCCCCGTAGTCCCTGATACGCCCTGCTCCCACTACACTCTATGGTCTAATTCTTTGATGAGACGGTGCGGTTGCAGAGGGGAGTAGATGACTTCGGAGTACTTCTGACGTCAATGGTCTCTCATGGATAGTGTCTTATGTCCACATCATCATAGGTGTCAGGCTTTGGACAGCTGAAGGGTGTGTAGTGTCGCCGTCATAGAGAGGCCAGGCCAGTGAACAATTGTTCATCCCCCAATGATGGGAGTAGTCTGGTCCACAGCTTTACAAATAGTTTCCTCAAGCAAGGGAGAACTAACAACAGACATTAGAGCAAGTATTTAGCAGCACAATCAATATGGCATATACCTATATGGCAAGCATGCCCCTGCCAACCTTAAACAGAAGTGAACCACTGCCTCTCAGGGGTGTTCGTATGCCTGAATTTCGGCTTTAATTTTCTGAGAGTTCATTTGATTTCTATTGGCACCTACTGTGTCCTTCCCATTCGGTCCATGTATTAATTGGGATAAAAGTACAGCGGTTTTCTCCTGTTTGGGTTGGACAAGTGATTATCGGTTGCGAGATTCAAACCAGCGGCCACTTGGTCTCTTGCCTTAAACTCATCAGGGACCCCCCTGGGCCTCCATATACGCATCTATATACACATGGTGGTCAAGGCTGCCTTCTGGGGAGGCTTTCCTTCTCCTCCTGGTCTCAATATGTCATCTATCTTCTGATCCCGCTCACACTCATTATTTGGACTCCCAGGACATATATGTCCTCCATCAGTCTCCTCTAGGGTCTTCAATAACTAGCGTTTAGGGCAAGCTTTCTCATGGTACTCCTATTTCTCGACAGGTTCAATGTCTTTATCAACCTCATCCCTAGTGAGTAGTGGTTTTCCTGGTTTGTCTTTCCTCTTAAAGGCTGTCTGTGTGTCTATTCCCCCATTGTCTTCCCCTGTGTTCCAACCCACAGCATCCCCAGTATTAGCAAGAGGGTCCCTGTACTTCTCCATCACGCTCCAATCTATGCATGGGTTCTGACCAAGAGTTAAAGCAACATAACTTACTTAAACTTCAGTAAACGCTGCATTGCCTCATCTCAGGGGCTAGAGCGATCTTTTGCAGGTGAAAGCATGGAAACCAGTTGGCTTTACTTGCCACCTTGACAGGTGTGAATCGTGGTCAGCAGGACTTGGTGCGGCCACCTTCAAACCTCGGCTCTAGGGTTTTACACACAAACTTCTTCACATTAGACCCAGTCTCCAGGCTGTAGATTATGAGCAGCAATGTCTGAGTCTGGCATATGGATTGGAAAACTCTAGAAAGCATTAGCGGACAACTCTTTAAACCTCTGCAGTCACATATAAGAAGAGGTCATTAGCATCACTTTGTAGTACAACTGCTGGAGAGAAATATGCACCTAGCCTTGGGGCACTGCCTAACAGGATCTGATAGGGCGAGAGAGCTAACTATCCCGGGGCAGTATGCCTGACTTACAATGACTTTTGGGCAGGCTGTCTGGCCAAGGGAATTCTGTTTTTTTTCCCTTGCCACTTTAAGCCGTCCGTGCTTTCAGAGTCCCGTTCTTGTGCCCATTGCACTACAGCTGGGTGATAGCGCCGTTGGCAAGCAGGGTCTCCTCCCTCTACATATAGACCATCTTATTCGTTCTTATCTGGCTCTCCTTCTTTTTCCAGCTATCCTTTTCTTCAGTGGAGCTTGTTTCTGCATTTTGGCCAGCTGTCTCCTTATAGGTCTGGGTGTATGTTTCCTCCTTTGCACCACTGACAGCAGACTTGCTTCACCTTTCCACCTCCTGCGGCCTGCTGGGTTTGGCCGGCTTGGTGCTGTGGCTGCTTGGTCAGCCAAGTGTTTTTTTCCGTTTCTCTATTCAGCTTCCCATGTGCCTTCATTTTAGTATGGCCACTGTCCGTGGCAGCAGCTGTGCATCCATCAGGTCCTGATTGGCTTGTACCATGTTTCATGGGGTTCGCTGCCTGTGTGAAATCCTCGTGCTTTCCAAATAGGTCCAAAGTCATGGACGATCCGAAAGCGTATCTTGAGTCACGTACATTTGTTGGCCATTTTGACCTATGCCATACGTCAGCTGCCGTCTTCGTGGGGATGACTATGCAATGGACAGACTTCTTGCTTCCAAACTGCGTGTGATGTGGTCACGGCATATCCCTGTGTGAAATCAATCATGCACTGTCTGCATATCTGGGTCCATCCTCAAATAGAACCTTATCCGTGTTCAAAATGATTAAGTCTCCTTCTTCACGACTTCTAAAGCAATCTTGGCTTTCTTTCAAGTGCACCAGATTCTTCCGATTCCTCGTCATCCTCATTCCCCCTTGAGGAAGGGAAAGTAAGGTGCCTCGTTGAAGTAAACCACAGCGCAGCAGAGTGTCGTTTTCGGCAGGAGGAGAGAACATTGAAGCCTGAATGCCTGACGAGAGAAGCCATGGTTGGGAATGGCGGGAGATGCCACGTGGAGCCAAAGGATGAGTGTCGCCTACGATATCCGCTGTACTCTTATACAGCAGCACTTGGGCTGCTACTACAGCTTGTTAACTGGATAGGTCCTCCCCTTGCAGCTGGGTCCAGTCTTGCAGATGTAGTCTAAACTGGTCTGTTTCGAGCCTCCATGGGCCTGTGCTAGAACTCCCAGGGGCTATTCCTTCCCGTTCCGATATACAATTAAGCTGAAGGTCTTCTGGTAGGTACGGATGCCTAGTGCAGGAGTTACTGGGCAATAGCTTTCTTCAGCTTCGGAAGGACTCTAAGGCATCATACAAAAATCAAACCTTTCATGAAAGTGGGAAGGGAGTTGTCTTCACTGTCTCATACCAGAATTTGCACAAGAGTGGATATCCCTGTCCTATGGATGCTGGGCTTCAGGAATAGGACAGACATCAGGAGCAGGGTCCGAGTATCTGGGCTCGTAGTGTCCTCCTCTTCTTGATTTGTGGGGGGGCCCAGTGTCCTGCTCTGTTGCAGTTCGAGCAAGTAAGCGGTGGTCTCGGCTTGTAGGGCTCCAGGAGTTCCTCAATGCGTCGGCCACCATCAACAGGAGCAGCTTTAATACCAATATTCCCACAGGCAGATTGCTCTCGAATGCCTTTTGCAACTAGAAGGCACGTTTCCAACTGGTAGAGTCTTGTTCTAGGCCGAACCATCTTCAGCTGCTTCTTGATGGGTTCCTGCAGGCCATCCACAAATGACAGCTGGTCAGAATCGGCATGCGGCATATCAAAGGAAGAAATCCTGTAATCAGAGAACATATGAGTTATCCATGCATGATATTTCTCCACTGTTTCCCCTTTATCCTGAAGTGAAGTCTGTTCTAGTGTCAGATGCTTGGTCTAAAAGTCTGTCTTTCCCCCCTTGTTTCAGCTTTTCCCAAAACAGTAAAAATTGGAAGCAGCAGCGCCTACCCATATTGAGGCTTGATGGGGTGGGCCCAAAAGGGGCCGTTAAACCCCCCGTTTTAAAACCCTCGACAAAGACCAAAAAATCTTTTGTAAAGGGCATAGGTTGTTTCTCAGGGCCCCGTAATTTCATTTTAAGAAGAACTTGACTGGGTGGGAATGAACATTATGTTGAGCCTTCGCACCCCCCCCCATTGTAGTGACCCTGTAAGATCGGGGGGTTGGGTATCAATTCCCGAGCCCTCCCATGGTCATGATGCCCTCCGTGCTTTCCGGGGTGTGCTGTGCAGTGGTGCTGTCGTTTTTTCCTCCTCCCTGTCCCCTCATGTGTTAATGCCCCCATTTTCTTCTGCTCCCAACCAGGGGGGGTTTCCCATGTAGGCGTGGGTCTGGTCCCATATTCCCCTATCTGCTTCCCATAATTGGACATACAGTACTATTTTCCCAATTTGATCGGAAGTAAAAGTGGGTACCCGGGGGGGCGGGCATTTAATCCAGAAGGAAGAGGATGTGACTCCTTGGGGCGTGGGGGGGAGTGGGAAAGGACTGGAAGGGGGGGCGGGGATAAAGGTTAGGTTTCTGGGTTATGGGGGGGTGGAGCGTAGGTGTGGTTCAGGGGCGGATGTTGTGTAAAGGTGGGCTGTTTTGGGGCGTGGTTCCTATGTTGAGAGTTTTGTCACCCCCCAAAACTTGCTCCCCACCCAAGACAAGCCCCCTCCGCCAGTACAGGGTGTGGGACAGTATTCACATTTTTCCTTTTTTTCGAAATTTCCTGGGGAGGTACCATGGCGGGGCCCCCGGGGTCCCCCTTCTCTATGAATCCATTTAATTTCCAACTGTCCCGGATTCACCCATCAACAAAAACTTTCCCAAGACCCTTTTCTTACCTTCTTTCTGTTTATCCCTCAGACTTTTCCCATTTCTTTATAAACAAATACTTTCTGAGGTCTTTTTTTTCACACTTTAGCTATTTGAAAATTCTTCAGATATTCACTTATTTCCCTTCCAAAAAAAACCTTGGCCCCTTATCTAATTTTGTTACACTAAAAACGCAGATGGCGTTTGCACTAAATCACAACTCACATCCCAAAAACCTTTTTTTACCGTTTCTACTTTAATTTTACATTTTCGGCACACACCACAAAAAACTCGACGACTGGGGGGATCGAGTGTAAAAACCCGTTTCATGAAGTGTGCTAGCTTTTCCTCTTTCCCAAAGGAAAAAAGTTTAAATTTCATGATTCCACCACCCAAATGAATTCCCCAATTTTCCAAAAGTTTTTTTTTTTTTCCCCCCAAAAGCCACCCCAAACAGTCTCCTACTCGCGAGGGGGACAAAATTTCCCCGGTTATCTTCCCAGCGGGAGATTTTTTAAATCACTGAGGCCCCCTAGGGGTTTCGGCTCCGGTGTTCCGCTAAATTAAAACCTTGCCTTTCCCCCGGTTGCTTTCAATCATTTTTAAAAAAAATTAAATAACAAAAAAAAAGAAAATACCCCACAAGGAGTTAATTTGCAGTCATGGGTTCAATACCCTGGTCCGACTAAATTGCCTGTCGGTGATCTAACAATTAACCAAATGAAATTTTTCGGCCCCACTAGCAAAAAAATCTGCTGGACAAGAAAGTATGAAATTTACTTCCCCGGACGATATTAAGAAGAGCGATGGCCCCTTTATCTCTCATCTGCGGCCCGCCAGTAAAAGCTTCCCAGTTATTTTTTCGGTTAAAAAATTTTGATCCCCAAAGGGCCCCACTTTGGCAAGGGGAATCTAAATAAAAAAGTAGCTCAAAGGGGTTTTCCCTGTCCTTGGGGGGGTTCAAATTATCTTAAAAATAAAAAAGGCTGCCCCGAAAAAACACATCAAAAATTCCCTTGCTGCTATGTTTTTGGTTTCGGGATTTTTTCAAAAAATGGGGGTTTTTTTTTTATATTTTTTGGGCAAATGAGTAGAAAAGAAGGATAAATTGTCCGGTCTTTTGAGGGTCTATTGGCAGCCCTTATTTTTGGGACCCTCCTCCACCCTCAGGAATTTTCAAACCAGGGTTTAACTTCTAAATGGGGGCCCCATTTGGTTTCCCGGGGCGATCTTACAAACTATACAGGGCCTTTTTTTTTTTAAAACACTTTAAGGGAAAAAAGATATACATACGCTTTTACAGGGCTGTACTATAAAATTTTATGTGCTGTTTGGATATATACTTTTTTTTATTTATATATATATTTTTTATATATATTTTTATATATATGTGAGGTATATAAACTAAAAATTTTTTAAAAATTTGGACAAAAAGGGTTACATTATAAAAATTTTTTTCCCCTTTCCAAACCCGGGGGGCCCACCAGAAAAGTTGTTTCTTGGGGGCCCCACGGGGGAGATGATTCTTGGGATCCCCAGTGGAGAGATTTTTGGGGGGCTCACCGTGTAGATGTTTTTGGGGGCCCCCAGGGGGGTTTTGGGGTTTTTGGGGGCCCACGGGAAAGTTGGTTCTTTGGGGTCGCAGGGGAGTTGATTCTTAGGGCCCCCCCAGTGGTTGATCCTAAGGCTGCATCTTAAAACGATTTTTGGGGCCCACCAATGGAGTTTTTCTTGGGGCCTACCAGTGGGGGTTCGTTTTTGGGGGCCCCCCGGGAGTTTGATTTTGGGTTCCCCAAAATTTGGGGAATTTGATTCTTGGGGCCTACCGGGGGAGTTGTTCTTGGGGCCCATCAGGGGAGATGATTCTTGGTCCCCCCCAGTGGAGTAGTTTTTTGGGGGCCCCCAGTGGAAAATTATTCTGGGGCCCCCGGGGAGTTGATTCTTGGGGGCCCACCATTGGACTAATTTTTGGGGCCCAAACCCCAATGGGCTGTTTTTGGGGTCCCCAGTGGATTTTGATTTTTGGAGTCCATTAAAGGGGATTTTGTTTTTTTGGGGGCCCCCCAATGGAGTTGTTTTTTGGGGGCCCCCCAGGGGATTTGTTTCTTGGGGCCCACCAGTGGGTTGATTTTTTGGGGCCCCCCCAGGGGGTTTTGTTCTTGGGGCCCCATAAGTGGGGGGATTCTTGAGGCCCCCCAGTGGGGTTTTTGGGGCAAAACCAAGGGGAGTGATTCTTGGGCCCACCTTTGGGGAGGATTCTTGGGGCCCCCCAGGGGAGTCGATTTTGGGGCCCCCCAGTGGGTGTTTTGGGGGCCCCCATTGGAGTCGTTCCCTTGGGTTTGCCCCCAGGTGGCCCCGTTTTTTGGGGGGCCCCAAAGTGGGTTTTAATTTTTGGGGGGGCCCCCCAGTAAAAGGCGTTTAGGGGGGGAACCAGTGGAGTCGATTTTGGGGGCCCCCACCGTGGATTCAAATTTTGGGGCCCCCCTACTGTACATGTTGACTTCCCTTTTTTTCTCTGCCTTTTCCCTGAACACCGCCTAAAGGTCCCCCAACCAAAGTCCCCAAAAAGGGGGTTTCCCTTTCCTCCATGGGGGGAGTAAAAAGTGATGGGGCCCGTCGTGTGGGGAGCAGCTGCAGCGCGGGAAACGGAGGGGGGTTTTTGAGGTGAAAAATTTTTTTCCCTTTTTTAAACCCATTTTGAAACCCCACCAGTTATTTTTATTTCTTTCTTAAAAAATTGACAACCCCTATAACTTGCATCTTAACCCAAAACTCTAACCCCCAATGAAACAGACAATCTATCCAGGTCATCTGACGCCTGCACAGGCTGCTACAGGACACTGCTTTACTACAAGTAGACGTGGACCTGTGTGTCCATCACATGACCAAGATAGATATTCATCCTATGGAAGCAAGCAGTGAGGTTTCCTATTCGGTGGCTTCAACCCAAGATCTTGAAAACCATCAGTAATTAATATGCAAACCCGGAGAAACCCGACTTTTTACTTGTGGTTTTTCCAGCACAAACCTGCTTGCATTTTTTTTCCTGTGGGGAATTTAAAAAACCCTTTACTGGTTTACGTGTTAGGCTTTTTTCAAAGGCCCTTTTTTTGGGGGGTAATTTAAAGTTTCCCCCAAATTTGCCGGGGTGGATGGGGGCGGGGGGGGGGGAGGGGTGGCGGGGGGCCCCCAATTCGCCAGCCCCTTGACTTTAAAATTGGGCCGCAGGCGTTACGCCCCTTTGTAATTTACATGTCAAATTTTTCCCGCCCCGGGGGATTCGCCGGACGGGTTGATGGGACCCTAATCATAGTTCTCTATGGGAAAATGTGAAATTTCCGGGAAAGGGAAAAAGGCCCTTTTCGGCCCGTTTAAATTGGGGGCACTTCGGCGGTAATTTGGACCCAAATACGGCCCAAATTTTTAAACCCTTTGAACATGCCTTTTTAGGAAAGGGAAATAAAATTTCGGACAAGGGCAACTTAATGGCCTTAAGGGAATCTCCTTTTTAGGGAAAAAAAAATTATTAGGGTCGGGGAAAGGGTTAGCGTGTTTTATTTTTATAATATACTATATATATATAGTGGTGGTTGCAGCTCTGGGACCACAGCAAAGTCCAATGTAGACAGAGAAACAGACAGGTTTTCTGGGTTCACACACAGGTCATTCCATGTTTTATTAGCACAACAGGTATTACAGTAAAAAGATCAACAGGTGCCAAAATACAAAGCAACAAACCAAAAAATCCTGCTCGCCTGAGCACTAACTAATGTATGATAGTTTCCCCTACTGCGCGTTAGGGGATGTTCACACGGCATTTTTCAGTCTGAAAAACAGATTGAAAAGCGCTGCGTAAAACGCGTGCAAAGACTACACAAAGTGTGTTGCGTTTTGGCTGCAGCAGGAACGCACCCTATAGTTTTAAATAGGGCGTCTGCTGTGTCAAACGCATCAAGAATTGACATGACAATTCTTTGAACGGATCCGACGCATCAGAAAGACGCATGCAAAACATGCATCAGCGGTCACTCGTAGATCCGAAACATGGATCCAAACACACATCTAAAAAAACGCTGTGTGAACATCCCTTAAGTGTTACCATATGACTGTAGGGGGGATCCTGGATGCCTCCAGAAAGTAGCCTTTCGGGACAAACTCTATGTCCTGTATAGCAGATCCCATTTAGTCAGGTGACTTACACACACATCTTAATGTATCTATTCTATCTATCTATCTATCTATCTATCTGTCTGTCTGTCTGTCTGTCTGTCTTTTTCTGTCTGTCTTTTTCTGTCTGTCTGTCTGTCTGTCTGTCCTGTCTATCTATCTATCTATCTATCTATCTATCTATCTATCCAGACAAATAGATAAGTAGACAGACAGACAGATGAATAGATGATCAACAGATAGATAGACAGATGAATAGATGATCAACAGATAGATAGACAGATGAATTCATGATCAACAGATAGATAGATAGATAGATAGATAGATAGATAGCTATGAGATAGATAGATGATCGACAGACAGATAAATAGATAGACAGAAAGACAGAGAGATAGATAGATGTAAAAATATACTCACCTCTGAATCGCTCTGTAGCAGTGCCGCCGCTGATCTTGGACACCATATGACGCAGTCAATCACTTGCCTCCATGGTCTCTTCCTCTATGAACAGCCCCTGACTGTAGAGCACAGACTTAATTCTCACAGCTGAGAGTTTGCTTCAATTGTTTCTAGTCTATACAATCCTATGTGGAATCTTTCTTCTGTTTGTTACAATGTATCAGTGCAGGTGAAATGTTATCAGTCTGGAGTCCAAGATCACAAACCCTCCGTGACTTTGGAAAAGAATCTGCAGCAGATATCTAAAGACATGACCCTTGAATTTCTACCTTGGTTTGGCAGTCTCCTACGCTGTGGATTCAGAGGCAGATTACCGCCATATAATGGGTTTATCTGCGTGTTGTAAACAATCTCTACCATATAAAATACAACGTGGATTCCTATTGAAGTCAATGGGACATGAATATCACACAGATACCTTAAAGCAGAGGTTTGCAAGCTTTTTTCTGACACTACACTGAACGTGGGCGTTGATAGGTCCCCAAACATCGGGGCTGGCCTTAAGTTTTTTGAGTAGGGCCGGTGCAACGGAATTTTTTGCGTCTCATTGTGGAATGGGATGCCATAATTACACGAGGAAACGCCTTTGTATGTGATCAGGAGAAATATAAGTGATGTACACTGACGTTACATTAGTGACTACAGGGAGACGTATCTGACGGTTGTTCTCTTTCTTTCTTCTTCTCTTGGTCAGAGCATGACGTTCTTTACGTCCCAATCTTCACTGCAAAATGTCCAAACAAATATGACTCCTCATTTTATCAGCATTTTTACAAATTTCTGATATATACAAATCCATCTATTAGTGGCCCAAATGGTAATAATTATTGTAGTAAATATTTGGCCTATAGCCTGGTAGAGCACGTAGCAGGTTGTAGCCCTCTAGCCAGGTTATTCTCCTTATCCAGGTTAAATGCCTCTGTAGTAGGTTACTGCCCCTTTAGGCGTATATGCCCCTGTAGCCACGTCCACATTGACACCCTTGTAAGTCAGGTTTATTATAGCCTGTACCAGGTTACTGCCCATAGCCAATAATATACCCTGTAGCCCAGTGATATGCCCACATGACGCGTGATATGCCCCCAATTAGCACACTCTTGCCAACACACCTGATTAGCCAGTGACTGCCCCTGTAGCCAGGTGACATGACCCCCTTTAGCCAGTAGTGAATTGCCCGTTATCATATTGCCCCCTGTAGCCAGTGAATGCCCTCTTAAGCCTATATGCCCTGTCAGCAGTGTCTTGCCGCCCTTAGTAGCCAGTGTCTTGCCCCTCTGTAGCAGTGTCTTTCCCCCTCGCTTAGCCAGTGTCTTGCCCTGACCCCTTGTAGCCAGTGTCTTGCCTTGTAGCCAGATGTTCTTGCCCCCCGTGTAGCCAGTGTCTTGCCACCCTTTGGTAGCAGTGTCTTGCCCCCATTGTTGCCGTGTCTTGCCTGGCCCCCCTTGTACGCCAGTGTCTTGCACCTTGTAGCCAAGAGCGCAGCGAGATAGCGAGCGAGTGCAGTGTTTGCCCCCTTGTAGCCAGTTTGCCCCCTTGTAGCCAGTGTCTTGAAATCCACTCCGGTAGCCCGAGTGTTGCCCCCTGTAGCTGTGTCTTTCTTGCCCCTTGTAGCAGTGTCTTGCCCCCTTACCTAATAAGAAAAAATAAATAAAGTGAAACTACTTAGCTAATTGAGGATCGATGCCGCGCGTCCTTGCGTCATGAAGTTGAGAGCGTTATAAGCGGTGATGTCATCACGTGTCTTACACCCATCTCGCGGTAGCCGAGAACTTCCGAGTGCACACGCGCATGTCAGCTCGCACTCGCCAGTTAGAGGATCCCAGCGTCGCAGGGGGGGGTGATGTGGAAAGCGGCGCGTCACGCCGCACCTGCGGACGCTGATGTTTGTACCGTGCTCGGTGAGCAGCCGTAAATACAGGGGAGGAGACCAAGACTCGCGACTCGATCCGTCGAGCTCTACCGACTCTGACTGCTCGGCGCTGTGAAACCTACGGCCTCCCCGACGCAAGTCAGGAGACTTCCGGGGGTTTGCCGCCGCACTAAGGGAGCGCTCAGGCCCTCGGCCAGCGGCCTTGGAGGCGAGACTCGGGGCACAGGCGGATTTATTCGGGGTCGTGCCGAGTGAATTGCTAGCGACGCCCCTGACTAAAGATTCGGTAGTGCTTGTACGATGCAAAGTTGTCGATAGATGCAATTATATAATAGTGAACTACAAAACAATACAGAAAATGAATTATGTTACTAAGATACAGTTAAGTTGTTTGTTCAGTCGTGACGTGGATCAGAATGCTCGACAAACCAACACGTATTAACGTACAACAATGATAATGATTAATAGAGGCAATAAGTATTAAAAGTAAAACTACAAATAATAGGGACCATTTATATAATAAAACATAAGAATCTAATACTGGTGATTATTATGACAAAAATGTGAATGGAAAAATATTTAATTAAGTAATAAATTGATCTGAAAACAAAGTTGCATAAAGTTTATATTACATAATGTTTGGTCCAAAATATTGACTCTATAATATTAATCCCAATAACAATTTATAATGAGTCATTTTCACCCGATTTGACGAGACGCTGTACGGCACCCTGCTCTCGGCGCCGGGGCCGCGGGGCCACCCGTGACCCCTCACCGGGTGCCCTCGGGGTTCGGGTGCGCCGCTGGCCGCGGGAGGACGACGCTGGGGGCCTGCAATGCCAGGACTCACTACCTCGCTCCTGTGCCGTCCGCGTCTCTGCCGTGGCGAGCTGTGCGCGTGCCTGTGTCCTAGGCGCCGCACCGCGCGCGCTCGTTATCTGAGGATTTAAAGCGGCACACGAGCCCGTTAATTGGCTATTGCCAGGCGCTTCCCTACATCTAAGGTAGTCCCCAATAACATCTTTCTGGATAATCATGTTGCCTCGTGCTTAGCTAAAGCGTTTCCACAATGTGTATTATTCTGCATTTCCATGTACACAGACCTCTTGCACGTTTCTCGACTCCGAACCTCTGCGCGCCCAGACTTCCTGCCTGTCCAGACATCGAACCATTGCGGCCTGTCCTGACATTATGCCTTTGCCAAACGACTCGATTCTCGGATCGATTCGGTACCACGGTGCACCCGGCTGCCCACCGAAGCAAGTCACGTCAGGGGGGCGACCTGGTAGCCTACAACGCAGCAGCATGACCATCCCGCTTTTGCGGGGTGAGACGGAGCTCTGGTGAAAACGGGGGCTACTTAGATTCCGTTCTGGCGTGGCTTAATACCATGCTTGGGTGGGTCGGGGATCCACTACAGACTTCAGTTAGATCCCAGCCATGGATACCGCCAGGAGCCTGCAAGCATCTCGGATCTCACGACGAATGTTGCCAGACAATCGCAACAAATGCAGAACATGGTTCATCAGTTGGGCAGTTCACCGCCATGATGGTCAGACTTCTTGCATCCCAGACAGCTGTATCAGCCCCATCCGCTCGGTCCTCAGTTATAAATCAGCAGTTCTTTGGCTGTGGGACAAATTCGCTTCTTCCTCCAGCAATGCCGGGTGATCCCAAGTCTGCCGGGGGTTACGTTATATCAGTGCTCATGCACGTGGAGCTGTCATGGCGGACAGTTTCTGGAGAGGTTCCTAAGGTGGCCTTTGTTGTGAGTCTACTTTCCGGGGCTCTCGCGCACACGCGCGGCACTGCGCGCGCGATCGCCCATATGGGACAGAGGGAACTGTGACACTGCGGGATACAGAACCTTCCTCCAGGAATTGCACAGTCTTCGATGTAAGCCGGCACGCGCCTCCTCGCCGAGACGCCCTCTTGAGTCAGTCAGGGGTGAGAGTCTACTTGGGTGACCCTATGAGGTTAAGTGTACCTGTTGGAGCTCGATGGAACAATGCGCCTCTGGCGTCCTTCAAGAAAGGGTCAGTCCAGAGGGTAAAAGACGTTGGTCAGCAAAGAGTCACCGCTTACCTCATAATCAGATCTTTAATACATTAGCTATGTATTGATGTAGGTTCTCGCGGCGGAGAGGCGGAGGAGCTTCGCCCAAAGAAAGAGGACTATGCTCGTCCTTGTAGTCGGCGAATTCACCCTGGCTCCTGTGTTCCAGCATTTCTCTTCCACCTCCTCAAACCACAGAGGTGAACCGATGCATGTGGACGGGCGCACTCACTTACGGAGCAAGAACTGAACCGCCGCTAGCGGACAGAGTTAAGCTATGGCCTCTACTGCGCCAGCCGGGACCACTTCGCAAGTAAACTGTCCCCCTTCGTCTCAGAAGTCAAGGGAACGCTCTCACCTCGGTGGGTGATCTAGGCGGCCCAAGGTGCAGTTTCCTCCTCTCAAGCCCCATTTGATGACTGCCTGTCAGACGGTGATTCTGATGCTGGTCCTTGTCCGGGAGTTTTGCCTTCCTGGATCGGGTGGATCTGCGGAACTCATTCTTAGCATCGTTGGTAGCGGCACGCCATACTGTTGTCTGGCTGGAGAAACCGACTGCTTATCTCTTACGGTATGTGGGGAGCTCATCACTGATCCCATCCGGTACATAAACCGGCCGGTTGACTCTCGTGTGGGGGCTCTACATAAGAGAAGATTAGGTTCCACGTTCTGTCCCGGCTATCCACGGCTATCATCTTGGCGGCTTACCCTGGCTGCAAGGTGCCACGCACCTACGCCTCGCATTCGGACAAGACTGGGCGAAGTCACTGCCAGTTGGGGAGGAATGCCAGACGCTTGCTTGAGGTACCAGGCAGGTGTACCACTTCTCGCCCCCCTTTCCCCGATTGCTCACAACCGTTGCCCATGTCCTGTGGCGCGAAGTACCAGGACATTTGGGGATGTATTTCTCCGAGAAGCGGCACCGTGGCGAATTCCCCTGTAAACCTCACGGGCCTTACGACTGCCTATTGACCTCCTCCCAGAAACCTTGTAATCCGCGGGGGGAGGGTCTACACTGTCCCGTGCCGGAGACTCAGGCCATGTCGGACTACATTCTGGAGAATGAGAAGGTTTCATGCCGAAAGCCTCCTCCCCAGCGGAGCGGGTTTTTCTTCGTTGCAGAAGCAAGGATGGTTCTCACGTCCGTGCATAGATTATAGGGTCAAACAAGATCACCGTAAAACCGCTACCCTTCCCACTGATCTCGGAGGCTGTTTGACCGTTCAGGGGGTAGAGATGTTTTCCAAGTTGGATCTACGTTGGGCTGGGGCCTACAAACTCATCAGAATTTCGAGAAGGGAAGAATGCTGAAATCGGCATTCAAACACTCGAGACGGACATTTCGAATATCCTCGTGTGCCTTTTGGGCTATGCAACGCCCCGGGCCGTTTGCCTGGGGTTTGTCAATGACGTGTTCCGGGACCTGTGTACACCTGCGTAATTGTTATACTGGACGATATTTTGATTTTTTGTTCGCCTGACATAAGGCCACCGGAGACAGTACGCCAAGTCCTGCGAGCATGCGGGACAACGAACTGTATGCCCAAACTGGAGTCGGTGAAGTGTCGTTCCACCAGGCCAGCCTTCCTTTTCCTGTGTGTAAATAGTCTTGATCGAGGCCTTCAGATGGATAACTGCGAAAACGTCTCAGCGATCCAACAGTGGCCGCGCCCCTCGTCGGTCTCCGGGTCGATTCAAAGTTTTCTAGGATTCGCCAATACTACGGCAGTTTATTCCCCACTTTTCTCGGTAGTGGCTCCCATCTTGAGGCTCTCCCCCCCCCCCCCAACCCCCGGGAGGAAGAACCGCTAATCCTAGATGCTGGTCCCCATCTGCGAGGAAGGTTATCTCCAATTAAAGTCTTGCCGTCTTCTCCGCAACCATTATGGTCTGTCGGATGGAGAGACTTTCAGCTGGAGGTAGATGCATTTCCGTGGGAGCATGGCGGACTGACCAGAACGGGCCCTAAAGGCAAACGTCATAGTCGGTTTCTTTTCTAAACTTTCTCTTCGGCACAAGAGTGAATTAGCTATGGAGATCGGGAGCTGTTGGCCATAAAATTGGGCCCTGGAGGGATGGCGACATTGTTGGAGGGAGCTCCTGACATCCTATTGACGTCTTTACAGACCATAAAACATCTGCAATATACGACGGCGTCCATCGGCCTAAATCCTCGCCAGGCCGGTGGGGGGCCCCCAAGGTGTGCTTTTTTTTTCTTCCGTTTGATTTTTAAGATCCAGACTTCTCCGACCGCGAGAAAATATCAAGGGGATGCCTCTCCCGTTTTCTGGACGTTACCGGAGAGGAACTGTGCTCAGCATATCATCGTCCATGAACGTCTGGTCACGTGGCTACGGGTGGTATGTCCGCAGGTTCTCTGGCAGAACTTTGTGCGCCCCGCCACAGCACAGGAGGAGAATTTGGTTGTGGGGGCATAGCTTCTTCTGGCCCGGCATCCCGTGGATGCGAAAGTCCTATGCTCTCATTCTCACGTACTACTGGTGGCCAACCCTGCTCCAAGATCAAGGACTTTGTCTATCCTGCCACCAAGTGCCCAAAACAAGGTTACTTCGCCTAGGCCGCTGGTGTTTTAGTCCTCTGCCGTTCCAAGAACTCTCCATGGGACACACATAGGCTTAGGACTTTATACGGGACTCCCTCCTTCGTCGGGAAACTCGTGATCATCTGGGTTGTCATGACGTTTTTTGCTAAAAATGCCCACTTTTGCCGCTTCCTGGTCTCCCTACTGCTCCAATTGGCCAGGTATACGTATACTTCACATCTTTCGTTACATGGCTTCTTGGCCACATCGTCCTCCGACAGGGGGTCCAGTTTGTCTCCAAATTTGGCTGCTATTTTTCACGGTTTGCAAATCCAAGCTTGGATTTTTCTTCCGATATCATCCCCAGTCGAATGGAACATTCAACAATTTGAGGGGGCGTATTACGGGCACTTCGTCGTTCCGGACGAAGTGAAACTGTCGAGTTGCTACTTGGGCAGAGTTCTTTATATCATCGCAGGGAACGTACGGACTCTAATGGTCGTTCTCCTTTCTGGTGGTCTTGATGGCCGTCTACCACGGCCCTCCCTCCCCTGGCTTCCTTCCTCCGTGGTCCCGCTGCCTGTGGACAATCGGTTCAGGATATCAAGACCATTGGCGGAGAGACCGATAAGCCTACTCCAGGCTTTGGCCGTATGAGAGACCAGGTGACCGCTTCGTCCGTCGGCCTTCCCTACGTTCCTCCATGTGTGATAGGTGTGCTCTTCGTCTAGGAACACTACGCTCAAATCAGTTTATAAATTGGGTCCGGTTTTATTGGGACCCCTCTTCAGAATTCTGCGACAATAACTCCGCGGTGTCCTATATACTCTGTCTGCCTCCATCTTATATCCGGTTTCCTAAGCTTTCATGTTTTCCCTCCTGAAGCCTCTGTCATGACCGGTTCTCCAAGAGCGGGCGCTGGCACAATCGTCGATGCTAGAATAACCGATGTCTTTGAAGTGAGACAATCTGTGACATGAAGATTGGTATCAGGGGAGGTAAGCGATTATTTCTTGTTTGTGGATTGGAGGGGCTTCGGCCGACAGAGAGGTCCTGGGAACAGAGTCAAAATCCTGAATCCAGACTTATCGTAAGTTCCTTTCAGCCTAAAAGCCTGGGGTGAGACTAAGGGGGGTAGGAGTACTGTCCACGGCACCCCTGCTCCTCGGGCCGCGGGCGGGGCGCACCCGTGACCCCTCCCCGGGTGCCCACGGGGTCGGGTGCCGCCGGATGGTGGGGGACGAAGCCGTGGGGGCCAGCAACTGCAGGGACTCACTAACCGCTCCTAGTGCTGTCCGCGTCCTAGCCGCGAGGCGCGGTGCCTGTGTCTCTAATGGCGCGCGCGCGCTGTTATCGAGGATTTAAAGGGCCAGGGCCGTTTATTTGTGCTAATTGCCGCAGGCAGCCTTCCTACTTAAGTACGTTCCCACTGACACTCCATGCGGATTATGTTGCTGTGCTCTTAGCTAAAGCGTCCAAAGTAGTATTTACTTGGCTTTCGTGTACTCAGACCTCTTGCTACGCAAATTTCTCGATTGAACCTCTGCCGCTTCCCGACCTTCTGCTGTCCACGACCACGAACATTGCCGCTAGTTTGTATCCTGCCTTCGCCTGCACGAGTACGATTTTCGGGCTACGATTCGGGGACACGTGCACCTCGGTGCCCCCCGCAAGCAAGTCATCATGCCCCCACCGCGGTACTCACGCCGCGCAAGTCCATCCCGCTTTGCGGGGGCCTTTAAAACCGGGGGGACTTAGATTTCCCCTTCCCTGGGGTGGCTTAAAACCCACGCTTCGTGGCCGGGGGATCCCTACCACCCTTCAAAGCACAGTATATCCCGAGACACCACCCCTATAGACGAGAGCGCGCAATATATACCAAGACACCACCCCCATAGATGAGAGCGCACAGTATATACCGAGACACCACCCCCATAGTTGAGAGCGCACAGTATATACTGAGACACCACCCCCCCAGAGAGCGTCAATAACACAAGAAAAACCCCATAGATAAGGCACAGTATATACCGAGACACCCCCCCCATAGACAGAGCGCGCAATATAACCAAAAACACCACCCCCCTAGATGAAACGACCTATGTACCGAGACACCACCCCATAGATGAGAGCGCCCAAATATAACTGAACCCACCCCCCCTAGAGAGCGTCAATAAAACCCGCACCACCCCCATAGAGAAGCGCACAGTATATACCCCAGCACCACCCCCCTAGACGGAGCGGCAATAATACCCAAGACACCACCCCAAAGATGAAGCCACAGTATAACCGAAACACCACCCCCCTAGGAGAGCGCGAATATTACCGCAACACCCCCATGAGAGCCCATATTACCGGACACCACCCCATAGATGAGAGACACAGTATATACCCGGGAACCCCCCCCTAGATAGAGCCACAGTAATACTGAGAAACACCCCCCCAAAATGAGAGCGCCAGTAATACCGGAACCCCCCCAAGAGAGAGGGGACAGTAATATGAACACCACCCCCATAAGAGCGCGCAATATATCCCAAAACTCCCCCCATAGACAAGAGGCACGTTATAAGAGACATAACCCCCAAGACGGCACGCACAATATAACCCCGAGTCACCCCCCATAAATGAGAGCGCACAGTATGTACCAAGACATCACCTCCCCTAAGAGGAGACACAATTATACCCCAGACATCAGCATTGACAAGTGCACGTAATACGAGACATCACCCCCATAAAAGAGAGCGCCGTCGGGGCCCCCATCAAAATTTCAGGGCCCCCAAACACTGAAGTGTTTTAATAAGACCACCATACTTTTTTACTGAATAAAAACCATTAAAACCAAACCATATTTCCCCCCTTAAAAGTGTACAAAATGGTAGAAAACCTGTACCGGGCCCCCGGCAGACTGTAAATTACCTCCATCAGTGACCATATATGTAATCCCCATGAAACACGGGTTTTGCAGACTTATTTTACCTCCATTAGGGGGTAAATACTAGGCCCACGGGCTCTGCAGACTATTATTACCTCCATATAGTGGTAAAAACCAATTAAACAGGCCCAAAAAGACTGAAAATTTTAAACCCCCTTTCAATACCATATAGGGGTAGATACCAGTGAAACACAGGCTCTGCAGACTGAAATTTTAATTCCCTTTTCCATTAAAAAGGTGGTTAAAAATTAAACCCAGTGTACACAGGCTCTGCAGACGAAAATTACCTCCAAAATAGTGGTAAAACCAGGTACACGGGCCTCTGCAGACGGGTATATTCCCTTTCTAACAGTGACCAAATAGGTAGAAAACCAAGTACGGGAGGCTTGAAAGATTGTATTTTATTTCCAACGTGACCATAAGTTTTTAAGACCCCAGGAAACACGGGTTTTCGCAGACTGTATATTACCCCCCAAATATAGTGGAAAATTCCCCAGGGGAACAAAGGCTCTGCAGACTATATTTCCCCTCCATAAATTTGGTAAATACCATTTTACACAGGTCTGCGGGACTGTAAAAATTACTAAAAAATTAAAAAAGTAAGCAGGGCACTAAACCGACCCATTTATGGGGTTTATTTTAAAATTCCAGTTTTAATGTTTAAAAAAAGCAGGGGGGGACAGAGGGAAAGATACACCCAACAATCTTCGCATTGAACCCCCGCTTCCTAAAGGGAAATTAAATTAGACTGTATATTACCTTCATAAGTGACCAATAGGGGAAAGATAGCATGACACAGCCCCTTCAGACGTAAATTTAAACCTTTCATACAGTGACCAATAGGGTAGCAAACCATGTACACGGGCCCTCTGCAGATTTTATTTTACCAACATCCAGTGACTATAATAGGGGGAGATACGGGTGTACACGGGTTTCTCTGCAGAAAAGCGTCCTACTTTAAATGACCCCACATGACGTTTTTGTTTAAATTAGATCGTTCAGTTTCCCTTTTCTTCTCCATCTGTTCCAGACCGCCGTGATTACTTTTCCGTGCAATTTACAACACAAACGCCTGAGACTCCTCACTTTCTTATCATTGTCCTAATTGTGCCCCCCCATGTACAAACTCCTCATTCATAGTCCCCAAAATATAAATTCCCCCTTGGGTAGTTAGGTAGGTGGGGCCCCGGGTAGCTATTTAAACCCCCCTTTTGGTGGAAAGTTACTTTGTATAGCCCCCTCCCCCCTTGTAATTAGTTATATAGGGCTCCCAATAAGTATATAGGGCCCCCAGAAGGTAGGTATGTAGGTAGATAGGGCCCCCCCAGTAGGTAGGTAGGTAGAGGTCCCCAATAGAGAGGTTGGTAGATAAGAGCCCCCCGTAGGTAGGTAGGTAGCTTGGGTCCCCAGTAGGTCGGGAGCTGGAGGCCCTCAGTAAGTGAGTAGCTTGGGGCCCCGAGTAGTTAGATAGAAAGGAAAGTTTGGGGGCCCCCAAAAAAAGGGGTAGATAAAGGCACTCCCAGAAAGGTAGGTTTTACTCCCCTTTTCCCACTCTCCCCCGACTTTTCCCCATCTGCCTCAGCCCCAAGCCCTGCTTTAACCCTTTGGAAAGCCGGGACGGGAAGGTGCGCAGGCGGCGCGATGACGTCACTTCCGAGGGCCCCCCCTTGTCTCACAGAGCGGCTGGGCCCCTTATGGCAGTACCAGCTGTACCGCCCTAACAGCGACCCTGCGTACAGTATATATTGAGACGTCACCCCTCCCATAGAGAAACCCCAGTAAGTATAAAATTTCACTCCCACCCGGGGCCCCATTAAATAGTTTTATGGGCCACGGGGCAGGGGCCTGGGCATTTGGGTCCCCAACCCAAACGTAACCCCACATAAATAAATATCCCCCAAAAAATTTTTAAAAATTCAGCACGGGCTAAAGGGAATTTCCACATAGGGGCAAACACCAGCTCGGGCCCGAAATCCCCTGACAGTGAATACAGCCTGATCCAACACCGGGGGCGTTGCAAGGGTCCCAAAACACCCGGGGCCGGGGCCCTTAATTTTTCTGATAGGGCGGGTTTCACACGGAATTTTTTGCGTCTCTTTGGGAAACTGGGGTTTGTATTTTACAGAAAAAACCTTTTTAAAAAAGGCTCAGAGAAATTTAAGTTTTAACACGCAGAAACTTTTTAGGGACTTACAGGAAACTCTCTGAAGGTTTTTTTCCCCTTTTCTCTTCTTCTCTCCATCTGTCCCAACCCATGACGATTTCTCCCAGCCACGACTTTTCCCACTAAAAAATTTTAAAAAAAACAAACATCTTGGGACTCCTCTTTTTTATCACCCATTTCTCTACAATTTTCCTATTCAATACAAAAATCCCTATCTATATTTCCCCCCCAAAAAGGTAAAAAATTACCCCCTTTTTTGGGGTAAAAAAAATTTCCCCCCCCTAAAAGCCGGGTAGTACCCACTTAGCCAGGTTGTACCCCCTTTAATTAATTTTAAGCCCCCGGGAAAATTGGCCCCCTTTTTTAGCCAGTAACATGTTTCCTTGTATCGGGTTTATTACCCCCGAAACCCAGGTTACTACCCCCATAGCCCCCATAATATCCCCCCGGGAAAGCCAGGGGATAATGCCCCTCTGTAGCCAGGATATCCCCCATTAGCCACATATGCCCCCCTTAGCCAGGGGTTTATCCCCCCCTGAAACCAGTGATTTTGCCCCCCGTAGCCATGAAAACCCCCTTACCCAAATATGCCCCCTGTACCAGTGACTCCCCCTTAGCCATATATCCCCCCTGTACCCATAAACATCCCCCCTTACCATTGAAAAATCCCCCCTGAAACCGTGATATCCCCCTTACCCAAATATATTCCCCTTAGCCAGTGAAAATGCCCCCTTAGCCATATATCCCCCTGAAACCAGGGGACATGCCCCCCTTAGCCATATACCCCCCCTCTAGCCATTTCATGCCCCTTTAAACCCAAAAATTTTCCCCCCCGGGATCCATTTTCCCATCCCCCTTCCCAATCCCCCCCCTTTTTAACCATTGTTTTGCCCCCTTAGCCATATATGCCCCCTTGTAGCCATTGTTTTTTTTCCCCCCCTTTTAGCCATTGTGTCCCCCCTTTGGGCCCAAATTCTGCCCCCTTAGCCATATATGCCCCCGTAGCCATGTCTTGCCCCCTTAGCCAAAATCCCCCCTTTGTACCCCAGTTTTCTTGCCCCCTTAGCCATATATGCCCCCTGGCCATTTCTTGCCCCCTTACCATATTTTCCCCTTGTAGCCATTTGTCTTCCCCCCTTACCAAAATATGCCCCTTTGAGCCATTTTCCCTTCCCCCCCTTACCAAAATTTTAACCCCCCTTTTTACCCAGTGTCTTCCCCCTTAGCCATTATCCCCCTTAAAACCGCGCCCCCCTGTTTTCCAAACCCACCCCCTTTGTAAAAAAGTGTTTTAACCCCCCGGGGGGTTAACCATTATCCCCTTTCTGTAGCCAGGGGCCCTTCCCCCCTTAGCCATAAATGCTCCCTTGTACCCAGGTTTTGCCCCCTGTACCATTATGCCCCCTGTACCGGGTTTTCTTCCCCCTTACCATTATCCCCCCCTTTAGCCATGTTTTGCCCCTGTAGCCATTATCCCCCCTTGAACCAGTGCCCTTGCCCCTGTACCTTTTATGCCCCCTTGTAGCCATGTTTTCCCCCTGTAGCCAGTATCCCCCTTTTAGCCAGTGTCTTCCCCCTGTACCTTTAAATGACCCCTTGAAGCCAGTGCCCTTTGGGCCCCCTTTACCTTTTATCCCCCTTAACCATGTCTTCCCCCCTGTACCTTTAAGCCCCCTGTACCAGTTTTAAACCCCTCCTTACCCCTTATCCCCCCTGTGGGCCAGTGTCTTGCCCCCTGTACCATTATCCCCCCTTACCCAAAGTGTCTTCCCCCTTTGCCATTATCCCCCCCTGTACCCGTGTTTTTGGCCCCGTACCTTTAATCCCCCTTTTACCCAAATGCCTTTCCCCCCTGTAGCCATTACCCCCCTGACCATGTCTTGCCCCCTGTACCTTTAGGGCCCCCTGTAGCCTTTGTTTGCCCCCTGAAACCATTATCCCCCCCCTTTAGCCAGTTTTTCCCCCCTTACCTAAAAAAAAATAAAAAAAAAAAACCTTTACTTACCTAATAAAGACACAGGTCCGCCATCCGGGCCTGCAGCTTGTAAAGGTGTAAGCACGAAAAAGTCTCATGCGCTTACGCCGCCCTCGGGGGGCCCGGCCCTTTCCCCCCCCGCGGGGGCGCCGGTTTAGGGGAAACCCGGTCGCAGGGGGGTGATAAAAGCGGCGCTTCACCCCCCTGAACGCTCAGGTGAAATGTACGGCGCTGGGGGTGAGTGCCGTACAACGGGGGAGGAACAGGAGGGGTAATAAACCCTTTCCGGGCCTCCTCCCCGACTCTGACTGCGGGGCCGCTGCGAAACGGCCGCGCAGTAAAGGGGACCGGCGGGCGCCGCCCGCACCAAGGACCGCTCCGGGCCCCCGGGCAGGGGCCCCGGGACCGCCGAACTGGGGGCACAGGGGTTTCCCTTTGGGGGCTCGGGGCCCCGAATGAATCTGCCTAGCGACGCCCCGTCCAACACAGAAGAAAATTGACTTTTGGGACCAAACCCATGGAATGATTCTTGGGGCCCCCCAGGGGAGATAAATTCTTGGGGCCACCAGGGGAGTTGATTCCCGGGCCCCCAATTGGAGGTGATTTTTGGGGGCCCACCAGGAGGTGATTTTTGGGGGCCCACCAGTGGAGGTGATTTTTGGGGCCCCCCAACCATGGAGGTGATTTTTGGGGGCCCCACCATGGAGGCTTTTATGGGGGCCCACCGGGATTTTGATTGCGGGGGCCCCACCAGTGGACTGATTTTGGGCCCCCTTTGGAGCGTTTCTTGGGGCCACCTTTGGGCTGATTCTTGGGGCCCCCCAGTGGGGTGATTAGGGGGGGCCCACAGGGGAGTTGTTTCTTGGGATCTAAAAGTGACCCTACTGTGATCCTCTTATACTCGCCTCTTGTTTTTTTTGCCTCTCTCTCTTTTTCCCTGCCTTTCTGCTTCTCCCAAGGTTTTATGCGTTTTAAAAAAAAACCCCAGCCCCTGCCATCTCGGGGGCCTTTGGGGGTTTACCTGTTCCCTGGGGACCAGTCCGTGCCTGGCCGTAATGCGTGGCTCAAGAGGGGGAATTCACACGATATGGGTTAATGCGCCCGAGGCCTGTGCAGCTCTGCTGCTTAGGCCCAAGCTTTTTGCACCTTTTCTAGTGCTGTAATAACAGACACCGGACACAAGGTGGCACCAGGGCTTCACTAATCGCATTGTAATACAGCGTTTGACGTCGGAGATCATTGTTTAGTGCGCGCTCGCTGAAGGTCATTTACAACACACAGCAATGCAGAAACATTTTTTTTTACGCCGCTTTCATTTGTGCATTTGCAGCAGGATTTGCAGGAAGCATCGTCAATTCCATATGTAAAGCCTCATGATACGTTCACACGTGACAAATTTTTGCAGAACTTGCTGCGGCGATCCAGTTCATCTAAATGGGGCTGTTGTTGCAACAAACACCTGCTGCCAGTCCCATTCAGATATGTGGGGCAGTCACATAAAATTTCTGCAAAAATCTGAAGTCAACCTTTAAGGGAACCTATCCCATTGAACATTCTCTCTGATCTGCAGGCAGCATGTGAAAGCAAGGGCGGCTGACAGGGGATACAGATCTGTGTGAAAGAGCATAGGACTTTTGATTTTTCATTTAATTTTTTTTTTTTTCTGGATAAAGGGGTCCCTGGGGGAGTTTATCAGTGATTGACAGTAAGTAAGAAGGCTCCATTTGGCAGCCGACACCCATCGCTAACAGCAGAGAACAGAGCTGGCTCCGTTCCCTGCAGTTTAACCCTTTAAATAAATGAAAAAAAGGTGCCGCGCACCGTTCCTCACTGCGATCTGTACTCACACAGAGAATAAATAGAATAAAAAGCGATTAAAAAGTCTTATAAATCCCAAGATGGTACCAATGAAAATGTCAGTTCATCCCGCAAAACCCCTACACATCTCTGTATCCAGAAAAATAAAAAAGTATGGCTATCAGAATAAGCGTCATACAATTGTTTTACACTATAAAAACTTTTTTTTTTAAAAAAAAAAAAAAGTGCTACAGCATAAAAACTATATAAATTGCTTATCACTATAACTGTATCGACCCACATAGTAAAACTAACATGTCATTTATACTGAACAGTGAGTGGTGTAAAACATAGAAAAACACCACAATTGCTGTATTTTCTTTATCCCATCTCCCAAAAATGTATTAAAAGGTGGTCAAAAGCTCAGGCTTCCCCCCCAAAAGGGAAATTTGGAAAAATTTGTAGCTCATCCCGCAATAAAAAAGCCCTACAAGTTTCCGTACACAGAAAAATAAAAAAAAAAATGGCTGCAACAAATACGATTAAAAAACAAAATTTTTTTTTTTAAAAAAGGCTTTTCCTTTGTGAAAAAAAGTAATAAAACAAAAATAACTGCCGTATTTTTCAGACTATAAGACTTTTGGGGGAAAAATTTGGGGGGGGGGAAACAGGGGTGCGTCTTATAGTCCAAATGTACGTAGCACGGCCGCCGGCTGTCCTAAAGCAGCGTTCTACCCCCGGGTGGCCGCGCCCCAAAAAAGCACAGCTAGTAGGGCCGGCCCCTTTCCCTTTTGCGTTTAACACTAAAACAGTGTTGACACCCCAGGGGCGTCTGGTAACAGGAGCGGACTGGCCCCCTCCTCCATCTGACACAACCCCCCCCCCCCCCCTGCAATGTAATTGCAGGGGGAAATCAATTGAAAAGGCAGCGGGAAAGCCCATCGGGCTTTACAGCGCCTTTGTATTACCCCAAATTACATCCGCCTATGGCAGGGTAAATTTGGTAATGAAAAAAAATTTTTTTGGGTTTTGAAATAAAAACAGTATGCTGTATATAGGAAAAGGGGAAGTGTGCCCCTAGTAGCCCCAAATTTACCCTGGGGGGACTAAGTTTTAAAAAAAAAAAAAAGAAAAAAAAAAAAATTTAAAAATTTTAAATCACCCTCCTTTTGCGGTTTAAAAAAAATTTTTTTTTAAAGTTCACATATTTGGTACCACCCCTTTCCATAAAATAAATTTTTCTAAAATTTAATAAAATTTTACCTGTAGGGTTAACCCCGTAGAAAAAAAAAAATTCCAAACCCCAAAATTGGGAGGTCTTTGATCTTTTTTCATTTTCCCCAAAAAAAGATTGGAAAAAAAAAATGTTTAAAAAAAGTCATATATACCCAAATTATACCAAAAAAACTAAAACTTCAGCCCGGATTTTTCCCGCTTCAAATTTTTTTTTTTTCCTTTTTTTCCCCCCCCCCCCTAAAGTTGGGTGCGTCTTTTTGCCAGTGGGGTTTTTTATAGCAAAAAAATAGGGGTATTTTAAATAACATTTTAATTGTAATGCCCCGCAGGGTTTAGCCTGTCTTTTAAAGCCGCACAGCGAACGCTATGAAAATAAAAATAAAAAAACAATGGGGGGGGGAATTCCCTCCCCCCCCCCCAAATTTACAGGGCCCCCATTAAAAAAAAAATTTTTGGGGAACACCTGTGTCCCCAAAACGCAAAATTCCCCCTTTGTTTGAACCAGAGGGTTTTGAAAAAAAATGGGTTGCTTTGGAATTTTTTCCCCCCGGGGGATTTTGAAATAAGCGACAGGGCCCCCCCAGAATCTTGCTTTTAAAAACCCAAAATTTAGTGCTTCCTCCCTAGTGGGGCCCGCCTTGCGCCCAAACAGGCAGTTTAACACCCTTAATATAGGGGGTTTTTGGGAAAAGATATTGCAAAAAAATTTTGGGGGGGTGCTTTTTTAAAGGGAAACCCTTTGGGTAAAAATAAAAATTTTCAGCAAAAATTTTCTTTTTGGGGGGGGTTTCCAATTTAAATTTTTTATTTTCGCGGCCCAACACTAAAAAAAAAATCTGTGAAACCCATTTTTGGTCAATAGACTCATTACATTCCTGGATATGTTCCTTAAGGTGGTTGTGTCACTACAATTGGGCTGCTTTTTAAAGAAAAAAGGGTTTTTGAAAAAAACGTCATTTTTGCAATATGTGTCCATTAACAGTGTCCTCCCTTTTCCCAAAGATTTTCCCTCTTGTTTTGGGCTAAAATAAAGTTTCCTCGGGGCCCGGCTAAAAGCTAGACCGGGTTTGATCTTCAGGGAAGGCGGGGAAATTTGCTAGGGCCCCGGGACCTTGGTTTTTGTAAAATTTGGCTGGGTTCAACAGCATTTTTCCCCGCCACTTTGGTGAACTGCGGTTTTGTTTTTTTTACGAGAAAAAACCTTCTTTTTCCTGCCCACTAATTTTCTGCAATTCCACATAGATATGCCCATTCCACAGCTTCACTCACAATGAAAATCAAAAGCTGAAAAATTTATTTTTTTAAAAAAAACCGCCCCACCTCCATAAAAACCCTAAACAGTCACCAAAACATACACCAAACCGGGGCCCGGGGAACGACGGGTAGGCGGAGGAGGGCGATCGCCTAGGGGCGCCTTTCCTCTCCCAGGTCATTTTGGGGCGCACAGGGTCGGGGGGCCCCCGACCTTGGGGCTAAAGGGCCCCGGCTGCCATGACCGGGAAGCACCGGGGGTCCCCCTTTGAGGATTCTACGGAGCAAAAGCAAGCCCCTCCCTGCCCCGCGGAAAGTGGCGGACCCGCTCACCGGGGGATCGCTGGACCCTTTGGGTGAGCCAGGGTCCGCACGCGGGGCCCCCGGGGTTTTCCTCATGCCGCGGGAGGACCCGTGCGGCTCGTGGGCGGGAAGTCGCGATAAAGTGATGAATCGCGACGCTGCCTCTCCTGGGGCCCCCCCCGGCGTCATTGGCGGGGGGGCCCCCGGGAGGAGTTTTCCCGGGGGTGCGCCCGGCTTGGAGGGGGGGGGCCCGGAAGAGAAAGCGCGCGCCCGGGAAGCGGTAAGTAAATTGGTTTTGTTTTTTTTAAAAATGCCTGATTTCCCCCAAAATATGCCTCCCTGATGCCCCTATATCCCTGTTTGGGGGCCCCCTAAATACCTGCCTGAGAGTCCCCCAATTACCTGAAGGAGTCATTTCCCCTTCGAGTGCCCCTTTTAGGCCTGTTTAAGGGGCCCCCCTATAGGGCCTGCTGGGGTGCCCCTATATACCTGCGGGGTCCCCCCCTTTTAAACCTCCCTGGCCTCTTATGCCGCTGAGTCCCCCTATTTCCCTTCCTTGATTTGGCCCCTATATGCCTGCTGAGGGGGCCCCTATATACCTCTGGGGTGCCCCAATATATCTCCCTGGGGCCTCAATGCCGCTGAGTTGCCCCTTTTAAAAAACCTGCTGATTTTGCCCAAAATAGGGCCGCCTGAGTCCCCCATAAACCTGCCTGAGCCTTATTCCTGCTGAGGGGCCCCAATTTTTCCCTTTGGCTGAGTCCCCCCTTTTAACCTGCTGAGTGCCCCAATATGCCTATTGAGTGCCCCTTTTGGGCCTGCGAGGGGGCCCCTAAAAACCTGCTGATGCCCCTTTTATGCCTGCTGGTCCCCCTTTTATAAAAACCTGCCTGAGCCTCTATATCCCTGCTGAGTCCCCCCTAAAATCCCCGGCTGATTTCCCCTATATGCCTGCGAGGCCCCTATATACCTGCCTGGCCGCAAAATTCCTGCTGTTTTTTTGGCCCCTTTTACCTGGAGTGCCCCAAAATACCTACTGAGGGGCCCGAAAGGCCAATTTAGTCCCCCTTTTAATACCAATTTAAGGGGCCCCTATATACCCCCTTTGACCCTTATTTCCCTGCTGGGGCCCCCCTATATCCCTCGAGGGGCCCCCTATATGCCTCGAGTGCCCAATAAAACCTCCCGAGCCTCTATTTTTGCCGGGTTTGGTCCCCCTATAAACCTTCGAGTGCCCCCAAAAATACCTCTGAGTGCCCATATAAAACCTGCGGGGTCCCCCTGTAGGCCGCGAGGTCCCTGAATACCTATTTAGTGCCCCTGTATCCCCAAAGAGTGCCCAATTTACCTCCCTGACCCCTATATGCCTGCTGGGGGCCCCCTATATCCCTCGAGTGTCCCTAAAACCCTGCGGAGTGCCCCAATTTTCCGGGTTAAAAGTGCCCCAATATGCCTGTGAGTGCCCCTTTTTCCTCCCTGATTCCCCGTAAATCCCTTCCTAAGCCTTAAATGCCTGCTAAAGTCCCCCTTTATATCCCTGCTGGGGGCCCCTATATACCTGCCTGAGCCTCTATATGGGCTGAGTGCCCCAAAAAGGCCTGTTGATTTCCCCTTATATCCCTCCCTGATTTGCCCCTAAAAACCCTGGAGTCCCCCTTTTTATGCCTGCTGATCCCCCGGGTATACCTACTGAGTCCCCCTTGAAAACCTTACTGATTGCCCCTTTAAAAACCTGTTTGAGGGGCCCCTATAAAACCTTTGCCGAGCCTCTAAAATCCTGTTTAGTGCCCCTATATACCCTGCCGGGACCCCCCCAATATCCCTGCTGATTCCCCCTATATACCTGCCTGGGGCCTCTATAGGGTGCGATCCCCCCAAAAATACCTGCCTGGGCCCCTAAATACCTGTTTATTTCCCCCCTTTTATACCTGCTGAGTCCCTTTTTATATTATACCTGCTGAGAGTGCCCCCAAGCATAAACCTGCCTTAGAGCCCCTAGCTTTTTAAAACCTTTTGGGAAAAGTCCCCCAACCCCCTTATTTTACCTCCCTGGGGGTTTCCCCCCTAGTTTTATACCTGCCCTAAAGATTTCCCCCCTAGCTTTTAAACCTGCCTGAGAGTGCCACTATTTACCTGCCGGGGTTTTTCCCCTAGATTTTAATCCCTTTCCTAAAGAGTGCCCCTACTTTTATCCCTGCCTGAGATTCCCCCAAAAATCCTGCCTGATGTGCCCTTTTATATAAAATATACCTCCCTAAAGTGACCCTATATTTTTTTAAAAACTGCCTGTCAAAGGGGGGAAAATTATTTTATATACCTGCCTGATTTGAGGAGCCCATACAGTATTTTTTTAAAATATATATAATATATAAATATATTTATATTTATATATATAAATATACAGTACAAAAAAATTTTTGGACAAAAACCTCCCCTTTCCAAAGATTTTTTGTTTTTTCAACTAAAAAAAATTTTTTAAATTTCACACTGAAGGCTTTAAAAAATTTATGAATTAAAACAGGGGGAATTATATACTTAAAAAAAAGTGTGAAACAACTAAAATCTGCTTTTTATTTTAGGTTTCTTCAAAGGGAGCCCCCTTTTGTTTGTTTTACTGCTTACACCCCTTTTGGCATTTCTTGTGACTTCAAGGGTAGTCACTTGAAATGGTTTTCACTTCACGGGTGGCCCTGTCAGGTTTATAAGTGGGATTTCTTGGCCTTATAAATTTGGGGTTGGGCCCATAAATTTGTTTTGGGTCAGAAGTAGGTGGATACACACTGATTGTCCTAGAATGGACTGTTAGAATTTCTATTAAAGGGCAAAAAAAAAGCACTAAGTACAGAAAAACGGCGGCCATCATTACTTTAAGAATGAAGGTTGTCCGAAAAAATTGGGACACTTTGAAAGGTCCCCAAGTGCAGCGGCAAAAAAACCATCAACGCTACAAAAAAAACTGGCTCACTGAGAGCCCCCAAAAAGGGAAAAGGCAAGAGTCACCTCGCTCGGAGGAGAATTCATCCGAGTCACCGCCTCAGAAATCACGGTTACCCCCACTAATTAGAGAGCAAGGGCAAAGCCCCACAGAGTTTAGCAGCAACACATCTTAAAAACTGTTAAGAGGAGACGTGGCAGCAGCCTTCCTGGTAAAATACTGCTAGGAAACATGCTAAGGACAGGAAAAAGCAGAAAGGGGAACACAAGGGAATGGAATTAACCAGTGGAAATTTTTGTGCTTTGGTTTTGAGGGGGTCCAAATTTTTTATCTTTGCTTCCCAAACCACCGGGCTTTGGTGAACGAATGGACTTACTGCCTGGTTTCCCCCCGTAAACATGGAGGGGAGGGTGTGGGGTGGTGGGGGGGCCTGGTTCCCCCCGTGAAGCAGGAGGAGGGGTCTGATGGGGTTGGGGGTGCTTTGTGGGGGCCTGTTTTGGATTTATTAAAAAATTGAAGGGGAATATGGACCGAGGTTATACGCATCGCAGCGGCTGTATTCCTCCGGTTTTCATTTAGTTGGGCCCCCATTTATTTTTCAAAAAGGACAAGACCCCAAACACACCCCAACTGTTAAGGGCTATTTGACCAAGAAGGGGAGTGAGGGGGTGAAAGCCAGTGACCCCGGCCTCCACAGTCACCCGACCTGAACCCAAATCGAGATGGTTTGGGGTGAGCTGAACCCCCAGGTGAAGGTAAAAAGGGCCAACAATGCTAAGCATCTCTGGGAATCCTTCAAGACTTTGGAAAACCCTTTCAGGGGCTACCTCTTGAAGCCATCAAGAGAAAGCCAAAAGTGTGTAAAAAAGGAAAAAAAAGCAAAATGGGGCTAAATTTGAAGAAACCAAAATATAAGACAGATTTTTTAGTTGTTTCACACTTTTTTGAAAGTATATAATTCCAATGTTTAATTCATATTTTGATGCCTTGTGTGAATTACGTTTTTTTAGTAAGAAAATACAGAAAACGTTGGGAAAGAGAAGGTGTGTCAAATTTTTGGGCGTACCGTATATATATATATAAAGAAAAATCCACGGCCTCCAAAAAAAAAAGTGAGCAAAAAAGTAGTTTATTCCCCCATGTAGAAGCCGTTTCAGCTCCCTCACAGGCCTTTGCGTTTTTGAAAAAGCTTGTAGGGGGCAAAAAACGTGCTATTAGCATGGAGGATAAATTATCTTTTGCTCAATTTTCCTTGGAGTGCGTGGATTTTTCTTTATTTTTATTTTTTGGGGCTTTATATCGAAGCTGTCGCTGCTGGCCCTACATTTTATTTATTCTTTTTTAGGAATGCTGATATAATAAAAATATTTTTAATATATATATATATATATATTATATTTTTAAATATTTTTAAATTATATATATATACCTTCCTGTGAGAGGTATTATATATCTGCCTAATGATGGGCCCTGTATACCCCTGCCTATTGAGGGGACTATATACCTAACACAGGGACCTATATACTTCCTATCGGGGGAATGTATATACCCGTCGACTGGGTGACTTATATACCTATAAATTTGGGGTTGGAAATGTGGGATTTAAAAAATATTTTGTCCAAATCGAAGGGGCAATATTGGCCCGGGGGAAAACCCGCATGAAAGGGAAACCGGATGGGGAAAAAAAGGGGAAAGGTGAACGAGCTGATCAGAAATGATTTCTCCGTGAGTCACTAAATGTTTGCAGTGAAACACTTATTTTCTGAGAGCCCCAATAAATAGTATCTACACATTGGTACTGTTGGCGGTGGTATAGTAATCAGGCCTGTGTACAACTGATGGTCACATGTGTTGGTCCTTTGGTCAGGGGCTGGCAGGGTTATTTTAGCCTTAAATTTGTAATGTTTAGGGTCTTGGTTTTTGGGGGTTTTTTTAGTAACAATATTTGTCTGGGAGATTTCTCCCTGTGTCGGTGGATTATTTGGGTGACTGTTATTTGTAATGTATTACCCCTGTCATAGGAGGGGAGCGATTTTGAAAAAGTAATTGTCATTGGCGTGACTGTGAGGAGTGGACAGGAGCATGTGGAAATCAGAAAGTTAGTGACAGGGGCCCGGGGAGGGGCAAGAGGGGAAATTTGTGTGTGGGGGTGCCTTTTTTGGGGGCGGGGGGGGGGGAGGGCATTTGGGGTCTTTCTTAGGGCACCCAAAAGCCTTGTCCCGGCCCTGCACCTTCACAGGAGCAAATATTTCCCCGGACGAATGTTGTTCTAAAAAAAAATCCACAAAACCAAAACCCAAAACTATTTTCACTTTAAAGGGTCAAAAATCCCCGCAGAACCCTGACCAAACGCGACCCCCCATGTGCCACAGTTGTACACAGTCGAAAACTTTTCCCCGCCTCGGGACCTAAAGTGGTGGTATGTTGTTGAAATGCTTGCAGAAAAATTTTAAATGATTCACTGCAGTTAAAATTTTGTGACTCACAGGAGACGTCTTTTTTGATCAGGGCGTTCCTTTTTCCCTTTTTCCCATCGGTTCACACCTTCATGGATTTCTCCCCCCCAATATCGTCCTGCAATGGACACAAATATCTTAGAAACCTCACTTTCCAGCAACCCCTTACTTATGGTATATAAGTCCCCCATTAGGCAGGTATATAAATATAGGGTCACCTAGGCAGATATATAATAGAGTCACTATCAGGCAGTATATAGGGGCACACAGGCAGTATATAGGGGCAAACAGGCAGTATATAGGGGCATACAGGCAGTATATAGGGGTTCAGGCAATATATAGGGGCCCAGGTAGGTATATAGGGTCTCTGGCAGGTATATAGGGGCACATAGGCAGGTATATAAGGGCTCAGGCAGGTATATAGGGGCACACAGGCAGGTATATAGGGGCACACAGGCAGTATATAGGGGCACACAGGCAGTATATAGGGCACAGGCAGGTATATAGGGGCTCAGGCAGGTATATAGGGGCACAGGCAGTATATAGGGGCACAGGCAGGTATATAGGGCACACAGGCAGTATATAGGGCTACAGGCAGGTATTTGGGGCCACAGGCAGGTATATAGGGGCACTGAGGCAGGTATATAAGAGTACTGAGGCAGGTATATAGGGGCACTGAGGCAGGTATATAGGGGCACTGAGGCAGGTATATAGGGGCACTAAGGCAAGTATATAGGGGCACACAGGCAAGTATATAGGGGCACTGAGGCAGGTAAACGCCATTAAAAATAACAACATTAATACTCACCTTAACTCCCCCGGCGAGCGCACTCCTCTTCTGGCTGCCACTCATCTTCAGTCCTGCGCTCCTCCGGCAGCTCCTCGGGCGCACAGCCTATGACAGCTGTGCACCCGAGGACAGGCAGCGGCGAGATGTAATTACATCACGCCGCTGCCAGCTGAGCAGCACGGGGCCACGGTGGGTCCTCAGCACTATGAGGACCCGGCGGACCCGCAGTGTCAGACCCAGGGGCCAGTCCGACACTGTCTGCGGGGCAGGGTGTGCTCGCTCTCTGCTCCGCAGAAGCCCTCGGCTGTATGTGCATCCAGCGGACGCACATGCAGCTGAAGGGCCAGTCGGTGCTCCAGGCCCACGGCCCGGGAGGTTCGGGGCACAGGGGGTTTTATCCGGGGCCCGAGCCCCAGACAAAATTGCCTAGCGACGCCCTTGCATGATAGGCTGAGACAGACAAGACAGCGGACTGGATGCCGTACCCAGACACGCATCTAACAATGAGCAGTGAGTTTAACACTGCTGGCAATGGGAAACACGTATCATGTTTGCATCACGTCGGTCCAATCCATCTTTCGGGTGCGCTCCAAGAAATGACATGTCACGACCCGACAGACGCAATGCAAACACGCATCGGCGATCACTCATGTGAACGCCGATGCGTGTTTCCCATTGCCGGCAGTGTTAAACTCACTGTTCATCATTAGATACGTGTCTGGGTTGTTCAAGGCCAAGGCAGGGTCACAAAAGGGTTTTCACAGGAACCAAAGCCGTGAAAACTACCCTTAGTTGTACACATGAGATTAGATTAGAACAGATTTCACCCTCAGAATCTATGAAGACAACACCTTCTATAGTCAATGTTTATTTAGCGGAACATAAAAGAGTCACCCATAAGGTTTAAAGTATTATCTAAAAGAAAACAATCTGAGTGGAGAGGGCATAAAAAAATTCCCAAATTTGCAATTTTTTCTTTTTATAACGATAGGCAAATTTTACTAATAAAAAGTGTTGATTGTTTTACTCAAAAAATTTGAAAAAACACAATGCAAACTAAAATATAAACACGCAGCGGTGTACTGTCCGGCTTTTCTGGCAAAAAATGAGTAAACATTGACAGTGCAGGGAGAAAAAGTAAATCCTCTGGAATAGCCTGGATTTCTGCATTGATTTCTAATACAATGAGATGTAAATGTCATGGTGGACACTAGAGACAGGAGGTGAATCCACTGGTCACCTAGGGACGGTTGGTGTAACCTACGCCGAGGAGCGGAGTCCAAGGGCCCCCAGATCTTCTAGAAGGTGGATCCACTGGTCACCTTGGGAAGGTTGGCCTAACCTACGTCGAGGAGCGGTCTTTACCAGAGCCCTACCCACAAAACCGGTTGGTCTTTGCTGCAGGAAACCCCCAGTTTGCGACCCCCGGCGTAGGTCCTTGCGGTGATAGACCATGACCATGGATTCAGGAGGATGAGGCAGAGCCAGGAAGTGCAGAAGAACGGTCCCCAGTAAGGTTAGGTTTTTCTGACCCCCCCCAAAAAAGCCCTTGTGGACTACAGGTCGTCATTTGTACAGAATTCTATGAGGACGTTTTACTGTCAGATTTTCAGAGGTTTCAAAACAGGAAAACTGCCGAAAATCGGAAGTAAAACCTGTGCTGTGTAGACATAGCCTAAGGCAGTCCGGAATGACTTGCAGGAGTGGTAGAGAGTGGCAAACAACACCAACAAGTGGGACGTTGGGAGAGGAGTCCAAGTCCCAAGGGGCCCAATGTTTTTTCTGGAAAAGGGTTTGGGTGAGCATGTGGCCCTTTTCGAGGCGATGACGCCTGTGGCCCCCGAGGAGGAGGACAGCAAGCGGCTTGGGGGGCGGGGAGAGGTGGCAGAGGGGCCTGAGAGGGGGGGCGGAGAAGAGGGGAAAGAGGAGAGAGGGGGGGTGGGGGAGGGGAAGGGTGAGAGGTGAGCGGAGGAGAGGTGAGCAGAGGGCCTGGGATGGGGAGCGGAGGAGAGGTGAGCAGAGGACCTGAGATGGGGAGCAGAGGAGAGGTGAGCAGAGGACCTGAGATGGGGAGCAGAGGAGAGGGACGGGCCCGAATTTGGGGGGGAGAAGGGGGGGGACCTGAGTGGGGAGCGAGGAGAGGTGAGAGGCTGGATGGGGAGCAGAGGGGAGGTAGAGGGCTGAGGGGGGGAGGAGGGGGGAAGGAGGGCCGAGGGGGAGCAGGGAGAGGGAGGAGGGGTGAGGGGGGCGGAGGGGCAGAAGGGGCCTGGAGGGGACGAGGAGAGGGGGAGAGGACCTGAGATGGGAGCGGGGGAGGGGGGCAGGGCCCCGGTGGGAGGGGAAAAGGGAGGAGGGAAGGGGTTGGGGGAGGGAGGTGAGCAAGGCCGGGATGGGGGAAGGGGGAGGGTGGCAGGGCCTGGTGGGAAAAAAGGAAAAAAAAAAAGGGGGGAAAAAAAAAAAAAAAAAAAAAAAAAAAAAAAAAAAAAAAAAAAACGGGGAAAAAGGGGGGGGAAAAAAAAAAAAAAAAAATAAAAAAAAGGGGACACAAAAAAAAAAAAAAAGAATTTAAAAAAAAAAAAAAAATAAAAAAAAAAAAAAACAAAAAAAAACAAAAAAAAAAAAAAAAAAAAAAAAAAAAAAAAAAAAACAAAGGGTGGGAAAGGGGAAAAAAAAAAAAAAAAAAAATAAAAAAAAAAAGGGGAAAAAAAAAAAAAAGGGAGAGGGGAGGCAAGGGGGTGGGAAGGAGGAGAGGGAGCAGGGGCCTGGGGGGAAGGGGGGGGTGAGCGGGCCGGTGGGCCCCCGAGGAAAACCAAAATGGGGAAAAAAAAGGTAAAGGGGGGGGGATGGGGGGGGGGAGGGGGATTTAAACCAAAGTAAAAAAGCAAAAAATAAAACAAAAGTTGAGGGGCAAGAAAAGAACAAGAAAAAGAGGGGAAAGGGTGTAAACTGAAAAAAAAAAGAAAAATAAAAATGAGAAAGGGGGGGAAAACCCCCCGGCTTAAAAGCCCATTTTCCCGGGGGGTTTATGGGGGGAGGGAAGTGCCCGAAACGCAGATGACTTGAGGGAAATCCCGACCCAAGGGGCGAGGGAAATTTTCTTAAAAGGGGGAAAGAAGCAAAAAAAGTAAAAAAAACCCCCCCCAAAAAAAAAAAAACCGGGCTGAAGTTTTAAAAAAAGACCGCCAAAAACAAAAAAAAAAAAAAAACCCCAGGGGAAGGGGGGCTGCAAAAGCCCAAGGGGAGTTGGCTTGGGAAAGGGGGGAAAAAACCCCCCCTTTGAAATTGGTCAAAAGGGCCCGGAGGGGGCCGAGGCGGGCCCGGGGGGCTTTGGGGGGAAATAAAAAAAAAAATAAAAAAAACAAAAAAAAACCCGTTAAAAATTAGGGAAAAAAAATTTTGAAAGGGGTTGGGAGGCTTTATTGGGGGGGGGCCCCCTGGTTGAAAAAGGCCTTTTTCCTGATGGGAAACAGGAGGGGGAAAGGGCTGGTTTGGAGAAATACAAGGGGGGGGAAAAAAAATTTGGGGCCCCCAAAACCTGGTTTTGGGGAAAAAAAAAATTTTTTTTAAAAAAAAGACAAAAAA